>JAVJAQ010005730.1:188535-372719 GCA_032362365.1 Zygogramma bicolorata
AAATTTTCTAAAATTCCAAAGTGGTTCTGCTAGCTTTACGGGGGTACGTAGAAGAGGGGTACCAACCAAACCGTAGCAAGGTAGTCGATAATCTCGCCTAGGATCATTCTTCTTAGGTCAACTTAAATCTCGTCAAACATGTATCATATCCACAAATATGTGTTTTTTGAGTGACAATGTCTTATCAACCCAAACAGGTATTTTATGCTCCGTCGAGAAGCTGCATTTGGAATTTCAACCCCAAACCTCTGAAGTTGTTCAAAATCGCTGTTGCTGACGACATCATGCCAATAAAAAGGTCATTTCCTAGGGTTTAGGAACGGCAGCATTCCTGTCTATAGGGTCGCCAACATAATTGCATATAAATGTGACGTGGCGTTCGGTCCAGTTCAAAGTGGTAGTGTTACTCTTGAGAGGCTTCAACTAGGGCATTGTGCGATTCAAATGTTAGCCTCAATGGTGTAGAACTTCTATTACATTATTTTTGTGGCGACGTATTTCACACAGTATATGTTAACATTTGTCGGGTGAGTTTTGAAACACCATGTATATCTCCAAGTTGAGTATTTTGGTTCTTTGGTTATCTCTTTGTATATTTCAATTATGTGAAATCGTAGATAGGAAAGGCCTTTTCAAAGTATAGATAGATAAGTGTCGCCTTCAAGAGTTTGTGATCTTTGAGAAAAATTTATTTCAGCAATGAATTTCATAGTTGGCTCATTCTGTTGAAAAAAAACTTCAGGAGAACATGTGGACAACTCTTTGAGTTAACAGACAATGAGTATGGAAGGACTGAAGAGATTTCTGAAGAGCAGCAATCTCTGGAACGTCAACAGAAATACCATTGGACAAGAGTCAATCACCGTACACAAAAAAATACCAATTGTGACAATGCAAACTTGACTCAATAAATAAGAGAATATCTCAAATATGGGTACATTTATACCTTCAGATTTCAGAAAGAAATCCTGAATACTTATTGAATCAATCGAACAATTTATATAGAAATGTAGTAATAATTTATTTGAAACAAATTCTTTGCTAGTGATAATGTTTCGATTTCACAAGGGTTCATTCTGTTTTGCCCAAAATGTGTCATCCATCTTCGAGCTTTCCCAATTTCTCTCTTATCTTGACACTTCACATGAAACAAGATCAGAACTTGTACCTAATAACGTAACGTGTAATTTTCTCCTTTGCTCTCTAGAGTCCACAATTTCAAGTAAATCCCGACCCAACAAACTTTTTGTCAGGGGAAACATGATTGATAGACTGACTGGAGAGTGTGTACGGGCTTTATGAAACTAATACAAAACTTCACATTCTATTATCCCAGCGGTACAATAAAAGGGCATCTTCCTAATACAATGACTAATCAAAAACCACCCCAGAATGGGCGAAACTGTGCACTCAATATTATGAGAGGCATTAATATGTTGTACCGGATAACCACTTGGCCTCGCATGCTTGATGGAAATGTAATAAATGTGTAAATTAGATTTTGTCCTAGGTTCAGGGTATACGAGGGTAGATCGATTAGTACTTGTTGCGTACGTTTGTGATTGTATGACCGAAGACTATTTCTAAATGTCGATGAGTTGATTCAAAATAATTTCATAATGAAGTTTTTTACTCTCACCTTTTTCATTGGAACACCATGAAAATTTTCATTGTTTTTTCTTGAAAAAATATGAGAGTGTTCTTGTGTTGAAAAATAACCACCTCTTATAAGAACTGCCAAATTGTTGTTTATGACTTCGTTGATGAAAAAACTGAATGGCTCGAATTCCAAAATAGATCTATTTTCATTGCATTTAATATCCTCAGATCTCCATCTACTCCCAAATTTAACAGCGTTCCACTGCTGAAATTCTATGTTCCATCTTTTTAGATGACAGTATTTTCGAACTCACTGTGAAAAAATATGTAAATTTCTCGAAAAACATGTAGAGTATATCAATACATCTTTATTGAGTGCTATTGGGATTCTCTATTCAACTAATTGTATTGAAACCTGTTGCAAAAACATTACAAGATGGAAACAATGATTTGACGCAATTAATTACGAATAATGGAATCGAATTTCACTTAAATGCAAGATAAGATTTATCTACACGAAAAATAGTTTATTTTTATCCACATTTAGGATATGAACCAAAACTTTTTGGCTGAATGTTAACCTGAAATTTTCAGTTTTTCATGCCCTAGAGCAACTTATGGAATTGGAAAATCCATGATAACGTAATTACCCAAAACTTCATTGTGTGAATGAAGGCTTCCACAGCCGGTGTTAATACATCGTGAGTTTTCCAGGCTTGAGGGCAGTGTTCTAGAATTTGAGTTCTGGAGCTTTCGGCTGCATCTGTGGCAGCCATCTTCAGCGGCGTGGTCGTAGTTCAACTACGACCAAGGAAAACACTACTTCATTGTGTGTTATATTAGTAGTATAGTTTAGTGCAATTTTACAATAATAGGCCTGAATATGCTATTGTATTGGGAAACACGTGTAGATGTTTTGTAAGCTGTTCAATAGCAATACACGATAAAGTGTCGGGTAATTAGGATATTCTAGAGTAACAAATGTTATTTGTGAAATATACTGTATTTAAAAACACACCAAGAGAGGGGATTTGCTTATTATTTGATGTTGCTCCTCTCATAGAAGGTTTCTATTATTTTTACTGTATTTTTGCGGTCATACTTTCGTTTCTGAGATTTTACACTGTCATTCTGGCGCAGTCGGTAAGATATGCTTGGATTTGCCTCATCCATACCACGGATCGATCACACGAAAGATTATAATTTTGTCAGACATTCCTTCGAGTCAAATCCATCGTGTTAGTTGATTAGAAGAGAGACAACAGGTAATTGTAGTCTGTCCCGGTTCCATTCGCCGACGAAATGTATTCAGTCTAACCTCTTATCTGGGGAATTGTTACCCTCAGTTGACTACGAACATTTCCCGGTCCCAAGCCGTAGTGAGAGAGCAATTTTCACGAATTACCGAATTTCCCTGCGCATCCAGCAAACGCTATTTGCCATTATTTACCATATAAATCAACGTCAAGGTACCTAATCATATTATCAGGCAACCCCTGCAGCAGCAGCAGTAGCGCGTACAGATAGATCCGCGTGGAAATTTCGATATGTCGACTCCGAATCTCGAATTTTCACGGGCACGCCATCCCATTTTCCGCCTTTAAATCTTGATTTACTGGAAGTATTTATATTAAGATCTGTTTTGGAGCTTTATTGTCGGATATACTTTCTCGAAGAAGAGTTTCGGAGTTTCCTCTCGCAGGAAACAGTTTGCGAGTATTTGTTTTTTGATGGGAGAAACGTCGATGCTGGGGGATGCAGTTAGAAGATTGGTTTTTGTTGATGGGATCCGGAAAACGGGGACGAAGTTCGTTGAACGTTTTTTTTCCTCAGTTTTTTATGGAGTATTCTGCTGTCGCTACATAAAGTCTCTCAAATGGGCTCAATAACAAATTCATGTATGGAAGTTGTAGTAGAAATGTATTTTCAATAAGAGGAACTAGAAGGATGTTAATTTTAAGGTGCTCAAAGAGAAGCAAGAATAATGAGCCAAAAGAAATTCCTTGAAACTCCGTTATTGAATATACGGTTTGGTGGTGATAAAATGTAACTTGTTTTTTTTTCATTCGAGCATTATATCAAATTTTTATTTACTTCGTCACGTAATTCATGTGAATGTGATTTTTCCAAATATAAATCATATTATGATAATTCTTCAAGGATTGATATTCCACTCTGTGTGAATACTCAAAAGTAAGTTTAAAAGCACGTTTCTGCATATGAAAAGTTGGTTTGTGGTTGTACATAGCAGTCCTAATATAAACCATATTTTCCTAATGAAATTCGATTAAGAAAGTGGCATTTCATTTCTACTGTCATTTCAGAGCTCATTCATCTAATATTAATACGGTTGCATAGGAAAATAAAGATTTTTTGAATAATATCCAGCATTCATTCATCAGAGGCATTCAGATCCTCGCTGACGTGTTCACAAAACAAGCTAAGCCTGAAAATATATTATAAATTATCTCAGTACCGAACGAACAAAAAAGAAACCCAAGTTTCTTCATCAAAAACCGTCAAAAACCTACCATACCTTCAATAACTACGACCTGACACTAGTTTTCAGAATCAACATTGAACATAGCCCACAATATCTAGCTCTTTTGACGTTTCTCTGGATCAAAACATTCTATTTTAATTGTCGAATATGCCACCAACAATCAATTATTTGCACACATTCCTAAAAATACTAGATAATATACTCTCCACCTCGGTATATAATATACCCATGGGCGCCGCCACATAAGGGCAAGGGGGGGCGGCCGCCCCCCCCTGGAAAAATGATATATATATATATATATATATATATATATATAATACAATACATAGATAGATATTCTTTATTAGTTCTTTTAAAGATACCTCCTCAGGTATAAGTATATTTCAGTTATATTACAAAATGTATTTCATGTTTTTGTTTACATGTGAGTGTAAGGCATTTGGTAAATAAATTTTTTTAATGTGTTGTTATACTTATTCAATTTATTGCCACACACAAAAAAATGTGCCCCCCCCCTGAAATTTTTACTGGCGGCGCCCATGAATATACCATATTGCACTTGTTACTTTCTACACCCTACCTTCAACTCAAGGAGGGTGTTTGTAATAACAATCAATCATAAATAATATGACTGTCGTACGATTCTAAAACATTCGCGTTTTGAATTCTAGAGATCATGTGAAACAATATGCAATATCAATTCGTTGCCATTCTCACGTTGTTCAAAATTCAATTTTATACTGGCGCACGAATAAGTATATCCACGACTATCAAAGGATCTCACACATATTCCACCCACAACGTAAACAACGTACAACTTTGAAATTTTTACTCGAGTGCAGAATAAAAAATCCCCGATATCCATCTCCACAATATTCTGCCTACACACATGAAAGAGACCACTACCAACACGTTCGCACAAACAAGCTGAAAAAGTTGTTACTGATTTTTTTTTGCACCGAAGGGTTACATTCATTCGAGCAGATTGAAATAAAGTTGCGTATATTTTTTTAACGAGTTTCGTATTTCTATGTGGTATTTTGTTTCCCTGAGAATCTTTTTTCTCGTAATCGTCACTCATTAAAAAAAATCTCAGTTCCTTAGATGTTTTTGACACACTCAGTGCTCTTCTGAATTATCGTCAATCGTTCCACCATTGGCAGTATCGACACGAATGACCCGACGAGTGCAGAATTCACACCCCTTTGTTGTGAGTTTGAAGACCTGTCGAACCTTTCTTTGTCAGGAATCTTTTGACAATAGAAAAGCTGAACTTTGGAAGTCCTTGCCAATGGAGGTTTTTCCTGTGGCTCACAAACTTCAGAAAATCAAAGAGAATGTTAATTCGTATCTCCTGTAGCTTTATTCATGCGGTGTTCTTTGAACACTACAGGGCTTTCCTTTCGCGTGAATCTTTTATAAAAGAGAAGAATGAAAAAACTAAAATTGTTCATTGTAGTTTTATCTGAAGGAATCCTATTTTTGTTGCCGCAGATCTCTTAATCTGTCGCCATTTAGTAAAGATGGAGAGGAACAACATAATTGAAAAATACCACTGATTTCTTCCTAGTGATGAAGTCCCTCTTCTATGATTTATATTTGTTTTCTTTGGTTCTTTCAGATAATTTTGGTGTATAGGTGTAGAATTCACAATGTTCATTGCACTTTAGTTCGACGACTGCTTTCTTCCAGGATAACCTTACTAATTATTTGGAAACACGACTATTTGTGTGTAGCAACCACAAGAACCTCGAAGCAAACTGATGACATTTATAGAAAATGTCCACACAAAAGGGCAAAAACGAGAGTGATTCGTAGAAAAATTTCACTGGCTGGTGTTCCATAATTCATCCATTTTATTCAAGATTTGTGTACTTGGACATATTGAAAAAGAAATAGTGTTCAGCGCTTGTCATATAGACTAGGGGGTAGATATTTCAGATATACTCTTTCTCCCTTCTTGTGAATCAATCAAAAAATCTGTTCATGACCTATCAACAAATATTGTGTGAATATTTTATGTTACTGCTTTCACAAGTTTTGTATTTCTCTTGTTCAAACGGAGAAAAAAAGCAAAAATATGTTTCCCAACCTAATTGAACTTCCTATAAAATCCATACCCTCATTTCGATTTCATTCCACTACTCTGTTATTCCTTCCGCTGGAAATATACCCTATCGTTTCCTTCTCACTCTGTTCATTCGAAAACTTTCAGGTCAAATGCCGCGTATATTCCAATTTGCATGCATTATGCCTTGCAATAACTTTTTTATGAAAATGTGTGTGTGTGTAGAATCAAACATCAGGAAAATCCTCTGTTCATTTTCCATACCCGGCACCACGTTATTGTGGAAAATGCCATTTCCGACTATAGTCGATATGTCTCTTGTCACATAGGCCATTATATCAAGCGATGCGGGAGTTTTTTCAGATAGGCATTCGTTTTGTTTGACGCATTACATTGAACGGGAAAAATACCAATACGTTCGGCTTGTTTGAAGGGAGATGAATGTGGTTTGTCTTTTAACCCTAGCTTGCATATATCGACTAGACAAATTGATTGGAGGATTTTCGGTCTGACGAATTCTGTGTTGATGAATGGTATTTATGTTTTTCTATTCCCAGCCGTAAATATGCTCATTGCTTTATAGTTTACTGAACGGATAAGAAGGATATTCCAGTCAACTGAATCGTTATGATTTCATATCCACACAAGGTAGGATATGAATTCCACCAATTATAGTATTTTTCACAGTAAATGCTGGTATTGGCTTATTAACTGCAATAAACTACCCGATTTAATCCCATTGTGTAGAAAATCATCTGGTAAAAGATGCAAATGTGCTACAGGGTCGAACTTAAGAAATTTTAATTTTGCATAATGTAGGAGATATACAAGAAATGTATTTAAATGTTACAATTCTATTCTATATTTAGTTCAGTGTCGGTATCGCTATCCTCATCTAAATTAATTATAATTGGCGCAATTCATTTTACAGAAAGGTACGAGTTTTCAACATTTATAACATGACTAACAGAACTTTTCCAACTCTCGATAGGAATGTCATTCATACAGTTTCTAATTAATTCTACCACACTACCACTTAAAGTCGGAGAAGTATTTTTTCCGCGCACGCTCGATTTAAGTTGGTGCCACATAAGCTCTATGGGATTGAACACGCAGTAGTAGGGAGGTAGTCGTAACACTGTATGTCCCAATTCTTCTGCAATTGTATCACAAACATACGTTTTTTTTTAAGAAAATGACTGCAGCACTTGTAAAAGTTCTTTTTTTGTATAATTTTCCTCAAAATATATGTCATTTGCAGCCATGAAGTTTTGAATCACCAATTTCGTATTCTTTGAGCCAGGAATTTTTTGCAATTGTCGACTATGTAGCTTGCGTTGTCCATTACTATAACGCTGTTTGGCGGAATGTTGGGTAACAGACAATTTTTAAACCAATCTTCAAAAAGCTCTGCTGTCGTATCTTCGTGATAATCAACACAAGAGTCCTGAATATTTTTGGCAGAAAGCCACATAGCGTTTGGGATCCAACCATTTTCTGATCCTGCGTGTAATATTGTGATTCTCTTCCCTTTATTTGATGGTGCTTTCGTTTTACACTTATCAGAGGAATCAGACCATCCTTTGGAAGGGGTTTCATGCGTGTCAAACCACGTCTCGTCGAGGTAGAGTATTGGCCGATTTTCAGACCGGTATTTTCTTATTGACGTTATATATTCAGAACGCCAGTTTATTAAACGTGTGGATTCCATTATTACTTGTCTCTTGTCAATTTTGCGATATTTAAAGCCCATTGCAGACAGAGCTCGCCAAAGAGTAGTGAGGCCACAGTTGATGTGAGTTTCGTCATTGATGAGCCGCTGTTTCAGACTTTTGATTGTAGGGACACGCTGCTCATCGTACATAGTGTAGATTTTTCGCCTTACCAATTTTTTTTCCCAGTCGTCTAGACTTTTTGTGACACCGGAATCTTTACGCTTTTTTCTTGATTCCATGGAATTTCAACAATTCGTCTAACCGAAGTAAGAGGCACCTTCGTCAAATTACTGGTTACTTTTGCTGCAGCACCCGCGTTATATCCTTGCTGAAGTAAGGAACTATACACATTTTTTATAATGATTTTCGCGTCACAAGATAAGTGATTCTTCTTTAACGAACCACTGGAAGAAGCACTATTACTTTTTATCCACGGACGCCACATACTGCCTATTCTGTACGTTGGGGTATAAAATCTTTGCTATTAATGTCTGTAATAACAAATAAATGTTATAAAATTATTGCACGCCGTAACACAAGTGAACACTTCCAATGAAATACAAAGACTAAAATGAACAAGAAGTGTAAGCTGTTATCCTCTACAATCCCTCTCTGAGAAACAAAATTACCTGAATCCGGTCCTTTTACATTTATGATGTGCATCTCGGATTTTACAACTTAAGGGTCTAATTGGTTTTATTATAATCCTTCAGTCAATACCATTTATTGTGAAAACTACTATACAGAGAACAAAATACTTGATTACCTGGAACAACCTTGCCTAATTCTGATCTGTCTACCCACGAACACGAAATCCAAGTTGTTCCATTTAAGCATAAATAAATGTACTTATAACTGGAATATTCTCTAGTTCATTGAGTCAAGTTTGAATTGTCACTGTTATGTTTTCGAAAGACTTACATCTACCCTTCACATCAACTAGGTATTCATTGAAATTGTACAGTAAAAATGTCCTAGTTCCTCTTGGAGATGATCTGCTTTCTAGTCTTTGGTTCGTATCCCAACAATACCGATTTTTTTAATTCTTTTCAATTCAAAACTGCTAATTTAATTTGTATCGTTCAATATTGAATTCAATAAAGTTTCTTTCCTTCGAGTTTCTCATGAATATTGAAATATAATATCCAAAATGGATTATCAATATGATACTTGAATAAGAGTTCCGAAATATTTATACCTGGTCGAAGAAAAAATCAACTGTATAACTTCGTCCCCGTGCGATATGGCCACCATATCCAGTCTTGTTGTACAAACTACTAACAACAAAATAACTGATATTAATGACATTCGACATAGTCAGTGGGCGAACTTGAAAACTGGCGTTAAATCATGCTTTTTAATACCTCGTCCATGGGTAGATGGCGCAATAACTTCGCTGTTCGCATCATCTTTGGTCGGGGCTTGATACTATGAAGGACTTTGATTTTTAATTATGGGAAGTCATCGACTTTATGTTGATGATGGCACTGCCTTGTACTGACGAGTGGCTGAATAGCCCGAAACCGGTCTGCAAGTGTGTCCGCCCCTGTAATTGAAAATCAATTCCTTCATTTGAATCGACGAAAGCAAGTGCAGGATTTTCTTCTGTGAAGAAACCTACACTGGCACCGCTCGGATATAATTCAATGCCCTTCGTGGTATTAGCCAGGGGAGAGTTGTTTTCTGACAGGTGCCAGCCGAAACCTACCGTGTAGGTAATTTGAGACTGGCCTACACGAATTGTTCGAAAGATGATTTGATATTAATGATTTTTTTTCAGTACTGAAACAATATGTACCTATTGAAAAACTGTGAGATTGTTTTCTGAAGTGTGTGATTTAGGTTGCTAATGGATTATAATCACAAATACTTTCAAATTTTCGATTCGTTATTGTAATAGAAATTGTGTGAGAATTTGTACGAAAAATGTTATTTTTCCGCGAATCGCTAGGAAATTTTGAAATTTCAAACAAAATTTCTTGAAGAAAATATCAAGAATCCCTTACTGTTAGAAAATATTCCGTTACAGTTGTTAGTGATCTGCATAAATGACTGAAAACATTTTCAAGTAATTTCATTACGAATTTCAAAGCACCATTCGAATGTGAATGAAATTAATCGCGATTTTTTTCAAAACTAATTAATATCTGTACAATTTCGAACGATTTTCGAAAAAATACTATGTTTTCTTCGTAAGAAAAGCAACATATCTGGACTCTGGATTGGTAAGTCGTCCAGGAATGTTATTCTTTTCCTACCTGGTTAATTCTGATTCACTATATTTCTCTTCGTTCAGTTGGAATATTAATTTCTTTCAAGCATAAAAAAATTCAGGAGGCTTTTTGTGCAACATTTCTATATTGAAGTTAACGAATTTCTAACAAATTCAAACTTTTATCACCATGTTATGTTCACTTTTTCTGAATGATGCAGGTGCTCATTTCCAAATATGATTCCATATTCGACAGAGACACAAAAAACATCACTTCTTCTCCTAATGAAAGAATATACTATTTTTCAAATACTGGAAGAGTTTATAAGCTAATGTGATGGATTTTGAACATAACTGCAGATATGAGGTTTCAGATATCTTCTATATCTAGATAAAAACACTTCAGAAGCTACAGAATGGTTAAGGCTTTCGCGGACGAGGTTTTCAGTATTACTACTTTTCTTCAGGTTTGAAGCCCGTCGTTCTTCGGAATTTTTTCCTGACGTTTCGCTAGCGCTAGTGGCTAGCTTCTTCAGAGGCTCACTCATCTTGAAGCTAGCCTCTCGCACTAGCGAAACGTCAGGAAGAAATTACAAAGCACGACGGTCTTCAAATCCGAAGAAAAGTAGTAATATTGTCTTCAGAAGTTCTTTGAAACATTTACAGAGCTGTATCAAAAATATTTTCCAGAAACGGCACTTAGTTGATAACGTTTTTGTATTTTGTCATCAAGTTGTTGATATAATTTGAGAATCAAGTAGCTAATATGCCTCAAAATCAAGTTAACAACCAATGATATCAGCTGGTGAAAAATCAAACTTACATAATCTGGATACCGTGCAATTTGGATACTTAGTTTCTGATACAAAGATATCAAGGACGTATTGTATTTTCAGAAAAGGCATACCGAACTCAATCGGCTAGAAATATACATATTCTATAAATAGTGTTTCAACTGCAGTTGTATCACGAGAGAGCTTCCATGAGCGATTTATGCCATGAAAATATTACAACAAAGATTCAGTGAACAGAGTGCTCATAAAATATATTTAAAATGATCATAAAATCTTCTAATCATTTTCATAGCCTCATAAAAATGGGTTCGTGATAAACTCTACATACTTACTACTTATGGTCGGTAATTTGCGTTCATAAAGTCATTGCACTTTCGATATTATTAAATAGAGACATGTTGAGTTTCAATAAGCTCACTGAGAATCACGAAAATGTTATATGAATCCAGGGAAATTGTATCGATCCATTTGGTTAGTTAGTTAGTTATTTGGTCGTGTTTTTTTCGTCTCAATAATAAATGACTTTTCTGAATGGTCTTTAGCTTCGAAACTGAATATTGGGACGGACCCAATATATCTCGCAAAATCCAACAATGAATCCGATTCCGAATCTTCTCCTCTTGAAAGCTTTTATGGCCAATTTCCCGTGAACTTAATAAATTTTTCAAGAAGAAACGGTCTCCTGGATGAATTTCGGACAAGATGTTTTATTTATATGGCAACTTAACTTCTGAACCGACTATCCCTGGGAATCTTTTTTATGTAATGTAAACGAAAGTTGGCAATTTGAAGAACTCTCGAGGAAAACGAACCCGGGCCTTTTTTTTCGCCCTGCTCCACACGATCTGGTTTATTCGATGTTTTGAAACAATATTTATGGTTTTGTGTCAAGCAAAGAGATCCTCGCTCGTTGCCAGCAATTTACTCGATCCTTTTCTGAAATAACTGATTAGTTTTTGTATGTTTTCACATGACATGTAGCCGAGTGTACAGGGATATCTAAGTTCGAGTCTGTATAGGAACCTAGTATTCTGTGAAATCTAGACAGTTTTTTAGAATCGACAAACGTTGCCAGTTATAGCCCCTATATATATATATATATATATATATATATATATATATATATATATATATATATATATATATATATATTATATTCATTAATGCAAAACAGTTACTATTGCTAATTCTGTTCTGGAGCTATACGAAAAATCGAAAAATTCGGACTTATAAAATTGGCTGAATCAGTTTCATTGAAAAAAAGTTCAACGCAAATCTGCTTGAAAGTTCAAGGGGGTTGTCCTACTTGCACTACCCTTAACATCGATTCAACAGATATGGTCCTCTTTTTTTGTTGCGATTTATTCATCGCTAATGTTCTATTCCTATTGAGATTTTTTCTGAGTTGTTTTCGTTCGGACTCCCAAAACCTCTCAGCAAGGAACATTGTCAACCACATTCAAGCGAACGTGATTTTTTCTGATATTCTCTGAATTTTCAACGGTAAGTATATCTTTGTTGTCTAGGATATTGTCTTTTTTTTCAGTTGTAATATATAATCGCTCAAATGAAAACGATATAAACTCATTGACCTACACTATTTGGTTGATCCTGAGAGAGAAAAGACGAAATACCTTGAGTTCGCAGTATTGATTAATATACTCTCCATTTTTGAACCTCTTTTCCAAAGAGTATATTTTCTTAAAGGTATTCAGCACAATGTTATTTGGAAAAGTCACCGGTCCATCAGTTATAAGATCAATACCATATGAGTATTTGTCATGAAATTCCTTACACTCAATTCATATTTTCATGGATAAAGCACTGAATCTCTAAAGAAAATAATTTCAAGAATAACTCGTTTTTAATTCTTCAATTCAAATAGGCTAGTTTTCCAATTCCTGCATTTTTTACCTATACCTATAATAATACTATTATTACCATAGTTGGTTCCCAATCTTAAATTTTTCTGAGAAACTCCATTGAGTGCCTACGTATTGTATTGTGCATAGGAAAATGTTATTAGTGTATGTACATTATTATTTCGTACAGATATTTTATTTGCCTAACATCCTATATAATTTAAAGAAAAAAATTGCATGATATAGTTTGTTAAAATATTGAATATTGACACTTAATTCTTTTGAATAAAAATGATACATATAAATTCATTAACAATAATCCCAAGTATAACGTGAGTAATGCTGCCCTAAAATTGAAGGGCCCTATTTTCAAAAATGATTATTGATCATCAAATAATGTCAAAAGTTTACGGATACTGAAAAACATTGAGTTTCAATATAAAAACAACGTTTCCAATTGAAAAATTAAAGAAAAAAATGCAGATCCATATTCGAAAATTCAAAGTTGAAGATAGTCTAAATTAGAACTTATACTATATACCAAATTATTCATAAACATGTTAACATTACAATAATAATAAGTTTATTTACCAAAAAATATGTTACTACATAATCAACACTAGAAATAATTGTTATTGAGATGTAAATAAACATGAAATTCCCACTAAAACTAAAGTTGCGCGTGGGATTTGCACAAATAAATTTACATTTTTTTTGCTGTTTACAATATACAATGGTTTGAATTGGTCTCATTTTGTTAATTTCTATATTGATTCTTAACATTTTGACACTTGTTTCAGATATAACTACAATAAAGTTAACAATACACAAAACAGTAAACAAAAAATTCGCGAATTATTAGAATTGACAAACTATATTGATCCATATACAAATTTAACAATAACATAAGATTCAGAAGGTCAGCTGATACCTCAGACAGAAATGTCAAAATTTCTTCGCGACAGTGTCTGCCTTTGCTTTTTGGCATATTTGAAGTAAGCTATTCACATATTCTTATGACTTATTTCATTCATGACTTTGAATACAAATTTTATCGAAATTCACCTCACAGACATTTATTTCTTGTTCTGTATACAATAATTCTTCGAATGATGGAAAATAAAATAGTATAAAAACCACGGCAAAAGCTAGATTTCCTTCTCGGGAAAATTATTTGCCCTGGCCTACGGTTCCAGTAAACAATATTGTTCTCTCGAATGCCATCAAGAACTAATTTTTTTTGTTGGTCATTAAATAGGGTTCTGATATTGGTAACTCCGCCCTTATTTACTAGACTCTCTATGTCACCTCGTTAAACAAGATAATCACCCAGGCAGAGACTCGAATTCGAATCGCCCTGTACATTCTTGCAGGCCCAACCGGGAGTGTAGCGAGCACTTTCGTAGGAAAACCAAATTCTCGTTTTCTAATGAAATCCATGTAGTCGGAGGGCTTTTCAATTCGTCAGACTTTTTCTTGGCGTCGTTCGAATTCGATCAGCATATACAGATTTTCATTGGCAATTCGACGCTCATCGAAGCCGGTTGCGATATAATAGCTTTTCTGAATTTCATATCGCTACAATATTCGCTTGATTCGAGGCGCGATATAGAAATAAATCCACTTTCGCGCGCTACCACTGTGGCATTTATTTGCTATATACTTTTATTGAATACGAATTGTCGACAGGTAGACGAGTGGCATTCGATTTGATTGATATAGAGTAGGGGATATGCATACAATTTTGATTTGTTTTTCAAATATTTGAAGAGCACACGGAAAACATTATGAAAGTCCATTTTTCGCCATATTTATTTGTATACATTATGTTTTTTCTACAAACGTCAGTAAAAGTATAATTTTTGACGCATGCTGTCAGTGTCTAGAATACCATTTTATGACACTGGTGTCGAAAGTGAATTATTTTCAGCACTTGTGCTAAAAGTGATTTATTTGTAGAGAAAATATAAAAACATAATTCAAAATGAAGTGTTTATTCAATTAAACGTACACTTAGTGAAACTACAATTATGATAAGAAACTCCATGGCCAGTCTCATTGGTAGATGTAACAGAATGTATTTTGGTGAAGCTTGTACCAGGGCAGAGAACAATGTTATCCGCCGAATTTTTGTACAAAATTTGATCCGCAATGTTCTGTTTCCTTTGTAGCGAGTTTTCTATATAACCCTCTGCTACTGTACTGGACTTCCATCCACCGTGTCTTTTAATTGTAGTAAGACTAGCACAAGAGTCCGCATCAAACTTGCTGAGGAATGTCGGAAACAATGTCCAGTATAAAGATGGGAATCAGGCAAATTTAGAAATTCAGCAATTTTGGCAGGTATCCTAACAAATGTGTTGATTCCAACTGAAGTCCAGGCACATTAATTTATAATGCATTTTATAAAAACTCTTGAAGGATTAATATCCACTGAACGAAGGTGTCTGGTATATGCACAACTCGTGAAGTTCCGGAATCCTCGATATTATTTGATGTCAAATCGCACAGTTCCTCTCGACGACAGGCTCCAAAAACACCAAAAATCGCAGCAACTTTTTGCGTTAGATATATTTCATCTGGGGCTTCTGCGAGAAATTTGTCGATTTGTTCCCTTGTCAATACTTTTGACTTTTTCGGCCGATATCCTTCACCCTTTCGCTTCAAAAAAGCCACAAGCTTATAATATCTGCTTATGTCATGATTATTTATGTTCATCATCGACTTCAACATAGAGTAATTCGACCAAATCGTTGACGATTTCCATATTTTGGACTTTTCTTCAAGTATGCAAGAAGCACTTTTTCACTGGCCTCCTTGCCACATCACACCATTTCAAGAAACGATCGTATGAAAACTCGTACTGTCGCTTTGACTTACTAGGCATTAATTCAAAAGCAGCTTTATTGGCAGCTTCTTCAATTTCCGGTGATAGAAATTCATTTTCTGGATCACTTTCCATCGAGGAACGAAGAAACGAGAAAGAATAATTCGTGATTTAATGACATTAGTTGTCAACAAAGACAAATCAACAAATTCTGTTTTTGATTACCTTGGCAACTTGTTTCATGAATAGATTAAATGAAATTGGATTCAAAACTGATAATCTCGAGGCTATTATTTTATCAATCGATTAATGTAAAATATTTCGTGACCGAAACTTCCTTTCTCACAAAATAAAATATCACTTTTAGCACTTATATCATAAATAACTATTTCCTTTCAAAAACTGCATCTTCTGGTTCCTAAATGAACGGGAATACCGATAACAGTCACATAGAAAACATGAATTTGAAAACACATACTCGGGAAAAACGATGAAAGGTAATTATATTGCATTTCGAGGGATATCTTCTGATAGGTCGGTATGATAGCTAAAACACGTGTTTACATAAATGAGAAAACGTATTAGAAGGGCCTGTTTTTCTTACTTGTTGAAAATTCATAACTTACTGAGATGAATTTTGATTCAAAATGCTTTCCCGAATATTCATGGTTTTTGTAAATTCATCGTTTCTCCCGTATGATCTTCATTTTTTGTCGAGTTTTTATAATCCTCACATTATAATCGAAAGCTATTTTTTCATTCAGTAATTCAAACCCATAAAATTTTATATATAAATCGCGTCATTACTGGTCGAAAGAAAATGTCACGTCAGAGGACACAAAATGACAGCATAGTTTGCATCAACCATCGATTTCACGATCAAAGGAGTGAAAGCTGCACGTCAATTATCACTTTATATGATATATTTTAGTCCCTGACATAGATTTGTATCATAAATGCACACACACATACACACCTCTACATTTTCCGCTACAAATCTTGACAATTGTTGAATCCGACATATCGAACATACTAATATTTACATAATATATGCATATGAAAATTATGCAATGTACTGGGCCATTCAAAAGCATTCATATATTTCATATAAATTATTAAAAGATATGCACTTTTATTTCGTTTCATTCAATCAATAGTACGAGCTAGTTTCATTTAAATTTCAGCCATTTCAACAAATTTAGGTATCAACTGGAAAATAAATAATATTATTTGAATTATTTTCGCAAATTTCCATAACATTTCGTTAAAAATATATTTATGTATGGCGAAATTGCAGTTGTGGTACATAAACGATCAAACAATTCAGTTATAATGATTGGAAAATCGTCGCCATATAGGCAGGGGAGTAGCTGTTTCAGATGGACTTTGTGTAAATGAATCAAACGACTTTGAACGATATACACGTACCTGTCAACAGCGAGTGTTTGTAACATTTTTCTGATTTTACTTCTTAGAAGTTTTGATTTCCTTTTTTTTTCATTCGGAGAAGAAAAAAGACAAAAAATAATTCTCCAACTTCATTCTCTCCAAAAAAATACCCAAGTTTCATATCAGTAAATATAAATAACGGCTTCAAGATTCATCGCACAAGGATGATACAAGAAATGAACCCGAGATTGTCATTGCACACAATGAAATAATAAGCGTACCATACCAGAGTAGGTTAATCTTTATTGACCATAAATTTGTCAGTAAAATTGAGTTGACACCGAGGGCAAATTCATTTTGATAAAATTATCCAATAGAATTTCGAATTACTACGATTTATTGAACTGTCCTAGATTTTAATTGAAATGATAACAGAGATACTAAATGGAGTTGATTGAAAAAATCACTGTGTTTGTGCATCACTGGAAAATGCGATGTGCTCAGTAATAAATTATTGATCCTTTTATCAAGTTCATAAATGAAATCAGATGTGGACGTTTGAAATTTGAACTTAGAGACAAGGAGGGTTATAGTAACATATGATATGTTAATTAAACATTTTTATTGTGTTGCAGCAGATTTGTAATCAAGTATGTATACTGTCAGTGCGATTTCTCAAATAATTCAAGATAACAAAGCAAACAAACCACCAAGAAGCTTATGATGAATATTGCAGTACTCGGGATATAGGTGTTATGCGTAACAATATGGGTAAACCTTGCTTTCTTTCAGATAGTTTGAGATATTTAAACTGTATGGTTTGAACCTTCGGAAGGACATATGAACTCCAAGTTCCCTATTGGAAAACTACAAAGGAAAGAACTTTTTCTTGGATGAGCTTCCATGTATCAATGAATGATGTACACGTACCTATTAACAAAGAAGGTTTGTGAAAAATTTTGATTTTCCTTCCTTCATATCCATCACGTCACATTGATTTATATTTGAAATTTCATAAATCAATGACAATCTGGCCCATGACGACGTGCAACAGTTTTAAAATTGTATCAACTATAAAACAATATTTTATCAAATACCGAAAGCTATTTTCAAACTATGCAAGAAAATAATACATATATGTAATGTATTATTTTCTTGCATGACATAAAGAATGATATGCTTTTTAATAATCATCTCAGAGCTAAAATACAATCATCAGTTAATCATAAATATTATAGTACGAGAAATTCAAGAGATATTCACTTGAAGAGATGTTAATACAAATTTTGAACGAAATCAATTTGAAAGTTTAGCAAATTTCGAAGAGATATGTATAATTTTTGTTGGAAATCGCGATGAATTTTGAAATCAAACCTTCGAATTTTCATTCTATATTTTGTGACAATATTTATTCCATCTCACACACTTTGTTCATTTATTTAGTAGCTTTACAGCTGAATAGATACATTATTATTAATTAGCTATCGAAGCCTTTTCCAAACGAATTTCTCCCCTTCCAATCTTCAAATTGCCTTTCACATTCAATTTCACCTCCAAATATGTTTTTTTTCTACCCAACGCTTTTCTTCGAGATAACTTTTTCAAACGCTTCGTCTTTGTCGAAACTACGAGGACTAATGTTCCACGCAACAAAACGAAACTTATCCGTTTTCCAGATTCTCGAAAGTGGATTTAATGCGGCGTGCGCGAACCCATTAGTGGGGCCTTTATCAAAAACTGCCATAAAGCCTAAATAATTTCTTCGAATTAATCACCAATAGTAATCCGGCAAAAAGTTGAAATAGTAGCATTACCTTTATCTCTACAGGACAATAAAGAACGTCCGTGCCCCGGGTGACAATTCGCCTTGATACTTTATTTCTGTTTGTTTACAGGGCCGGCTCGGCCACACCAGTCCTGAGTTTTTTTTATTCAAATCATAATTCTTTCAAGTGAAAATTCAGTAAATAACAGAATTGACTAATAATACTTTCGTCATACATCATGATTATGTGATTAAATGTTCTTCAATTATAATGATAATAATATTCGTACTCAATCTGTTCAGTTGTTATTTTCAAAGATATACCCAAATTGAAAGACATGCATTCCAAATTATATTTTTTTCTCATGTTTTATGAAATTATTAAATATAAAACGTAAATCAATTATAGATCTGATTCCTCTTGTATATATGAAAGGTTGATTCACTCAAGAATTCCTCTTGGATATATGAAAGGTTGATTCACTCAAGATCACCATTCGATAGTACATTGAAAATTTTCAATAAATAATACTTTGTTCAAAAAATGTTTAGGATCAAATGGTGAAAAATGCCAAAGAAATGCTTTTCGATTTCACCAACACAGATGAAACCTATTCGCACATATATCATCATTTTTGTAGGATTTTTCCGTTACTACTCGTAATTAAAGTTTCAGTTTGAAAAATTGCGTTGGTGAGGGTACAAGAGAACGCTGAGTATTGAATTTTGAGAAGGATCCAGCATCACCAAGCTGAGATCATCATGATCTTTTAAATTAATAATAAACTGATAGCACGTTTTACGATTCATAGACTCGTAAAAACTGATAATTCCTTATATAGATTTCTGCAGATTATTACTCATATAAATGTTGGTGAAGTAGCCGCCGAAATTTTTTGCGATAATTCAAAGGCGTTTGATTTCGTCAATCAAGAAATTATACTAATAAAAACATACAATATGGTATGAAGGTGTGACGAACACTCTCAAATTCAAATCGTACCTTTCAGGACGGTGTGAAATAAAACTCTCGGAGAACAGGACCATTGAATCTGGTGTGCCACAGGGTTCTGTGTTAAGTCCTATTCTGTTTTTGTTATATAAGAATGATATCTCTACGATCAACATATCTGGTAGTTTCACTCTACACGTGGCTGATACAACAATATTGTGGAAACTCAGTGGAGTTTCGTGGAATAATATCATCCGACTTGAGGAAAATGTGATGGTGCATCGAAAACGAAAATAATATTATTTGAATATTTGCTTGAGGAAATTCCAATAGACGCTGCCACATTTCAAGATAAATTAAACACAGAATTTTTCGGTGTATTCATTGATAATGTAGACTGAAATTTGCTGATGAATATCTTAAACAACTTAAGAGTAAGATTTCCACCGGATGTTATGCAGTAAGAGCGGTTCCAATGAGTTGGGTTTTCACATCGAAAAAACATTTACCGTGCTCTTACTGAATCTCAGCAACTATATGGAATACGTTTTTGGGGAGCATGCAACTCATCCCTTCTCTCTTCTGTGTTGATATTAGAGAAGATGCACTAAAGTGTCTGTGTAAAGCAAACCCAGAGAATCGTGCAGGAATTTGTTCACGGCCAATAAAATTTCAACAGTCATCGCACCATCCTTGAGACGGTTTCCTTTATCTATAAGCATAAATCGAAGTTCAACTTTGTTTTACTCCGTATGCTACTCTTAATAGCAATAACCTTTAGACTTCCCATCCCGACTTGGAATTTAATCAGAGACTCCATCCACTATAATGGTGGAGAATTGTTCAATCATTTAACAGAAATGAGATATGCAAATCTAAGCAACATCTATTTCAAAAAGGTGGTGAGGACTTATTGATAGACCCTATTATAATTTGGAAGGATATTTCAGTGACTCTATTTAAGGATAATTTAACAATTTATTCTTGTGACTATTACTTTTAACATTAGTGTGTATCATTAATACATTTTCTGTCTTAAGTGTATACATGTTTACTTCTTGGACTTTGTGAATAAGATGCAAATCCTCAGACAATTAAGTATTTTTTGATTTGATTCGATTTTACGAAATTAACGCTTGTTAACCAAAGAAAAAATGATAGAGAATCAAAATTCTTCCCTTGAAATTGCCAGCTTGGCCGATTTCTTCTGACTATCTCCAACCCCTCTGACGCATTTTTCACCCTTCTGTGTGGAACCGCCCCTGTTCAATACTTGATCCCCGTTGATATGAGTTTTCTCCCGTTCCGACCGAGTCCAGACCTTACGACCCCCTTACCGAAGTACAATATTCCCTTGCGTGCTTTTTCCTGTATACAGGAAACGAAAATTTGTAGAAAAGAAAATTAACTGTGTATGAACGTGTGCAAAATACCCAATGGACTTATATTTGAACAATGGAAGGGAGGAAAAATAAATTGACAGATATTTATTTGCGGACTGGCCCCCGACCAAGGTCCAGTCGAAGATTTATTAAATAAAGTTATTTATATATCGTTTGGACTGTGTGTGAGGGCGAGTAGATAAGGGCACGACGTATCCTGTTTCCCTGCGTACCGGTGTTCTCACAATTAGGAGGCAAATATTTGACCGGTGGATTATCGAAAATGTAGGGAACAAAAATTGTGCGATATGAATTTGAAGCGAATGAGTTTATTTGTATTTTTCGTAGTATGAAGAATGATTCAACGATGCAGTTTATTTGGAGAGGGCTTCGGGATGGATTCTACCTAATAGAGATATATCGCCCCTCTCTAAGGATGAAAGGAATTTGAATGAAAAACTAATCACTAATCCTATAGTTCGTGATATCGATGTTGCGAATTTGTTGAAGTTGTGAGATATGTCATTTTAGGTTCATGAGAGTGAAGGTATGGAATATGTTTAGTGCTGAGGTCTCAGGTTTTGATATTTTCGGAAATATAATATGATAAGTTTTTAGGAATGTTGTGAATTTCGATATCTGATATCTATTCGTTACACTTGGAATCAGTGGTGAACAAACTGGACAAGAAAATGTTATTTCAATATTTGATTAAATGCCTGTCGCGCTATATAGGCAGGATAGTATTTTTTAAGATCGATTTTTTTCCGTAAATGTTTCAAACGTCTATGAATGATATAGTCATATTAGCAAGAAGGATTTTCTAAATTTTTTTATGCCACTTAATTTATGCGACTGATCTATTGTTCTTACAATGATTTGAAGAGAACAAACAAGAAATTGTTATTTCAAACATCATTCTTCCGCAAAATTGATGAATGAAACTCACCAAACTTTGAAGAACAAAATATTTCAATCAAATCTTCTCAAAAAGATGAAAGCGAATTATTTCTTCCCTTGCTGTCTCATTCTAACTTGGAAAATTGGCCATTTCGGAAAATATGTCCACATAAAATTTTCAATTCAATTTTGAATCGATCCCTACCATATTCATATGTGAACCTTCCTCATTCCACTCCATAATGAAAAAAAAAGTTTCTTGTAAGTTGAAAAATTTGCAATTTTCCTTGCACAGTTAACTAGAGATGTTCCACTCACGTGAAATTTTTACTTACAATTTTCTAATGAGGGATTTCATTCAAGTTGGAAGTCAAGTGATATTTCTGGATTTTATCATGGATCTGCAGGATTTGTAGTAAATGTTGTACATCGGATTTCTGAAGTGAAACACCCCTCGTCAGATGAATAGAGAATGAATGAAACAGCATTTCATGTTGAGTGATCATTCGACGATCTGTTCTATAAAAAAAGGAATGAAAGGGACTTTGGGGTGCGCTATTCACCCCAAAAGGTATACCGTCGTAATCAACCTTTGCGTATTGGTTTTTTCGTTTGGTAAGGAATTCCAAAGTTTAGCTGTTCTTTTGAAAAAAGATCCCTGAGCAAGAGAGGTTCGACAGGTATCCAAGCTCACAATGAAGGGGTGGGATTTCTTCATTAGTACTCAATCTAATACATGCCATAGAACCGGTAGTATTATAATCTTCAGCATCTAACTATAATCCAGTTCTAGAAACAGTTCCAAACAATTATTTTGGCTTGTTTCGACTCGAAATCGTTGGAAGCCGTGTTAAAACCATCAAAGCTGACATTCCCGCTCGCCAACTCTGGTTTTCCCCCGAACGAATCAAAACTTCCCGAATCCCATTTTCTATATCAACAGCGCGACCCTACTCTGACGGTTTGATAAAAAATAAAGTACAAAAAGCTAATCCCCAAACCAATATTTCGACAAACTGTCACTCGCATCCAATCTAAATGCTGAATGGAATTCCGTTTTAAATTGTCGGGAAAAGAGGCTTTTAATTTTTAAGCTTATAATAATCAGTTTAGAGGTTGATGATGGCGAGGTACCCTTCTCGTTCACTTCTCCCTCCTGCCGTGTGTACAGGAAGTTTCGTAAGAAGCTTATATTTAATATTCTGTTTTTAACGTTTGAATGGGGCTTATTTCAACCCGGTATTTTTCAGGAAGGCTTGCTTCTATGATTCTTTCAGTTGGTGTTTATTCGACTTGCATTAAATAATAATCTAATTTTAACAGAGTTGGAATGTACTTGAATGAAGTAAAAATTATTTGTAACTGTATTTGAATTCAGGTACTTTTTGAAGTGCAGTTCTGATAGAATTTGTTTTTCCAACTCTTTTAAAATCTTCGTCTTTAGTACTTTTTTAGGTACAAATACTTCCGAAAAAAACACCTTTCGAGAATATTTTCTTTGCATACGTCCTCATCAACTTCACCATTTTAAAGTTAATAGTAGTGTAGTGAAGCTCAATTTTTCCTACTCAAAATTTTCCATTCCAGATGTTTTTCATTTTGCTTTTTCATCTTTCATTTCATTTCTCGAATAGAGAAAGGAATTGAAACATTTACACCTTTTTTTATATATAGAAAATCCACATTTATGAATTTATAGGGGGAATAAAAGGTACCGAAGCGGTGTTCCAGGGGGCGTGGGTGGGAGATCTCTCCCCCTCCCCCCCACTTTCTTTGAAAATATCAACAGAATAATCCAGTTTTAGGACTTTAATTGAAGTCGATGGCGTTTGTTATTGATGTAAAAATACCATAAATACCACTACTACTCTACTTCTACTACTAGTACACTTGTTCGTTTATTGTTCCCCCTTACCCCGCACTTTTAATGTCCAATCGCCGCTGCTGTTTGCAGTAGTTAGCCTTAAGGATGGAAATTATTACCACTTCAAGATAGGTAATTATTCAACGTAATGCTCTTTTAATTTATTAATATATTCAGACGGTATGTATAAATACAATTGAAATATACGAGATAAGGAATGATATATCGATGCTTTTACATTGTTTCAATAAACGTGTTGTTGTTGGATAGTTGTTAGTTTTGTAGAGCAGTAAATGTAACAAACAAAAGTCTTAAACAATTATCCACTACAAGAGACTCGTTTTACTGTCTGCTTCATTCTTATTATATGACCCTGAAATGCTCAGTGGAAATTTGCAATCTATCATCCAGTGTTTCAGTAGACGACAGTTTGAGAAAGTGATAGAAACTATGCAAGAAGACACCATGAACCAGAAACATGAAACCTTTAGTTACGTTGG
This sequence comes from Zygogramma bicolorata, assembly GCA_032362365.1. NCBI lineage: Eukaryota > Metazoa > Arthropoda > Insecta > Coleoptera > Chrysomelidae > Zygogramma > Zygogramma bicolorata. The sequence goes on from JAVJAQ010005730.1 coordinate 212,868, forward strand.
AAGTTTCTATGCGTGACTAATGTTGCCAAATAAATGGAAATATTTCACAACAGCACCAATATTCAGAAAATAGTCCATAATTCAATATCAGTATGGTGTGACTGACGAATGAAAAAATTAAATATTCTTTTTCAACATTATTTTGTCGAATTTGTAGAATTAATGAACACACATTCATTAAAATGTATCATAGTGACATAATTGTATACAATCCGGCAAAACAGGTGTTGAAGAAAGGACACTTGTTCTGGCAAATATTTCTCCTCTTATCTCTGACTTTGATCGGGGTTTTCATGTGACGTCAAATAAGACTGAACTTCAAATAATAATTATACAGTATATACATTTTCTTAGGAAAACAAATCGATGTCGTTATAAATAGACAATTTTTCATTGGGATTTGAGTGAAAATACAACATTGAAGTTGAAGAAACGACAAGAAATCGAAAAAGAATTGAAGATGTGAGTGGAAAACTCAGTATTGCCCCTAGAGCCTCGTTCTTTGCTAGGCAAGCATTTTTTCTAAGAAGACATATTAAAGTAGAAAAATAACACTCGTGCGACTTGTGACACGTGTGATCCAAAATTTGCTGATGAAAAAAGTACTCTGTCCTTTTGTCACCGGTATTGCGTTATAGTTTTGTTTCAGTTCCGACTAAAACCGTTCCAAGAAGTTGCACTTATGACCGTGATAATAATGGTTCGGGGAGCCGTCTACCAATAATTCGATGTATAATCTCGCTGGAAATCAATGAAAACTATTATTATTATTATACGATATCAGTCCGAACTGATTCAGAATCGATGAAGTCAAAAGCAGTCCTAAGAAGAACGAGAACTTAGAACTTGCATTATTCATCGATATCGATTTTTTCACATGTTTTCCCTTTCTTTCGTACGAACTCTCCATCTATGTAACTCAAAATGAACTTTTCAATTACTATGCAAATTGAAAGGTTGTAAATGGATATTAATTTCCTCACTTAAATATTGGTCAAGAATATTACGTGCATTCTTTCGAAGTAGTTTTACTAGCAACGTCCTGGAATCATAAAATCTGCTGTACTTTAAACATTGCTACCGCCATTTTAGCCTTATACCGTTTACTGGTTTGGAACAGTTTTACTATATTTTAATTAGCAAAAAATCAAACATCACTGCACTGAAATTCAACTGTCAGTGCGCGACTTTACAGCAAATAAGTATAATTAGTATGGTTTTAATGATTCCAGTTAAACGTTTTCTCTCGAAGATTTGCATCTGAAATGGACTCTCGTAAAATATGATGGTTAATTATGTGGTGACATTTGTTGGTTTTAATTATTGTCGGAGAAAGAGAAGGTTGTGAAACTCCATTTGAGAGGATTCGCCGGTGATACAGATGTTTCGGTCAAGAATGTTGTTTTTTACAGCCCGGAAAAATTCAGAATTCACAGGGATTTTGTAGGTATTTATGAAAATACCAACTGAAGTGTTCGGATGGAATAGGTGCATTTCATTTCTTCTGAGTGATTAATTATAAAAAAATGAATAAGTGACAATTTTTATAGTTCAGTATAGTTCATATATAGTATAGTTCAGTTTATAGTAGAGTATAGTTCAGTTTATAGTAGAGTATAGTTCATGATTTTCCTTGTTGAAATTTACCCCGGAGAGTTATGCATTAATTGAAAAACAGCTCTTTCTGAATGAACTACGTATCATTCAGCAACTTCTTGTATAACTCAAATTTGCGTTTCAAAAATTACAAGAACTTGACGAAAAATCCATGATAACATCAATAAAAATCATTTTTACTCCAACCGCATGAATTCGATCTTATATTCACTAATTTTGTAGTAAAAACGGACTATTTCAGGATATTGCTTCGTTTGTATGGTTATTGTACCTGAATGTGAAAAATTCATGGAGAATAATAATACTTCCTCCGAATATTCTGGTGAATTTTTTACATTTTTGCTTTCAGCTTCGTAAGATAATAAACCGTCATCAATGTACAAGTAGGTGAAATAATTTCAAAACACAATTATTTACGAAGAACTTATCCCGCTCTTTCGACTAGCTCCGAGATATTTGTTGTGTTGCTTCATCAAACAAGATGCATCAGCGTTCGGAGAATCCGTGCAGAATATTAATATCAAAGCAGAAATTTATATGATAAAAAACATCTTCACAATTTGATTACGTGTCCTTTGAGAGGAGAAGATTGCGCATAATTATTCATTAGCGCACTGTACAAAGACTGTCTCTGCAAAATTCCCTCGGGGTGTATGATATTGTCGGTTGCAATTTGAGATGGGCGACAATGATTTTTAGCAAACGATACGAAGTAAAGTCATCAAGATGCTGGCTAACCGCTATATCTTATATGATGTACGAGTATGTGAAATATAGTGCAATTTGATAGACATTCAAGAAAAATTCAAAAAGTTCACTACGAATGGAAATAACCATTCGTATAATACTAGGAACAAGAATAATATTAGAGTACAACTCACTGCCCCAATCACTAATTTCAATTGTCTGACTTCAGCTTTACCGAGTGACTATCTTCAAAGTAGGTATTGACTCTCTGCATCTCTGTTTTCACATTAATATATTGACTTCATTTATAATAATAATAATAATATCGATTTTATTGATGCTGGCGAAAAATACATTAGCACACAAACAAGGTAGGTAAGTACTAATGTGTATAAACGATAATAGAAAAAATAAAAAATATCATACAGTAGAGATGCTGAGACAAAAAAAAATATACTTGAACCCACTGCCTGCAGAGCAAAAGGCAAAGTTCGCTCTCCTGAAATTAGTTGCCGAATTTCAAGAGTGGCGCTCTTCCACTTAACCTGGTGCTCTTCCACTTAACCTGGTATAGTTTTTATTAGCTACCTACTGCTTTTCGGTTATTCTATTTGTAATTCTTATTTATATTATATATTATGGACTTGACATAGATAAGGTATAATAATATGACCAAAAAAATAAAATAAAAATCTAAACTAATCTTTAGTGGATATTGATTGACAGAACAGGTTTTTAAGCAACGAAATTCTTAATTTTGAAACTTTTTTTATTCAATATATACAAAGCCGCACAGTTCTTATATACAACTGTTAAAACATATTTCCAAAATTTTGAGATTATGTCGAATTATATTGCAACAAACTTCGACTTGAAAAAATCAAGGCAAAATGGTTCGATTGTGGCTTCTTTGAATAAGTATAAAATCAAAACACTCTCACATACAGAAGAATTTGAAAATTGTCCAGAAAATAATGAAAATTAGAATAGGAGGTCATGACTCTGTATTTGAGTATAACTTTTGACTCCAACAACTTTTCCGAATTTCATATTTTTTTACCGCTCCTGTATTGAATATGCATTAACTTTCGGCGGTACTCCGATTTTCAATGTACAAGCAATGGAAAAAAAAATTGTTGCACTTTCAATGGACCATAGTGTACACTAGTACCTCGAACGCGAAGTCAGTATTAGGCTTGTTCTAGCAACACATTTGACCGTTTGGAAATTGGTCTGAAGCAGTCAGAGGCATGCGCAAAATGAATAATGCTCTCCAATATTCATCTTGCGCATGCCTTTGACTGCTTCAAACCAATTTCCAAACGGTCAAATGTGTTGCTAGAACAAATCTATTATAGCTTCTGCAGATTAACTTTTTGATTCCTTTCACATATATTTTATCACTTCCGATGCGGTGGATTTCGAAACAAATTCCAAAATAAATAATCTCCAATGAATAAAACCTATCTCTTGAATGCCAATATTTCTCTGGCATCACTCCCAAACTGTGAAATCTACAAAAATAGATCAGAGAAAGTAGATAGTTAAAGTTGTTAACATTTCGTGGTGTTTCGAAAAAATATCATAATTCACCATGAAAGTAAACAAACCATCGTTTAGTACAATCTTTAATCTTTTGTTTGAAATTTATGACCCTGACACGTCGAATATCTATCGTCGTTACTAAACGATTTTATTTCAACGGAAACAAACGTAGATATCACGTTTCCAAGATCTGAATATTTTGTTTATGTGGAATTATTGCTTCATTTACAAACTCATGAGTGGAAAAATTACGTGGGTTATTAAATATGCTACAAAAAGACCAATAAATTCCAGCTGAAACATGAAAAAAGCCGAGATGTATATTTGTCGCCTAAATATATCATCGCTGCCTTAATTTGGATAAACAGAACTCAATTTGTCGCTATAAAAACATTTCCCGGCATAAAAACGAATGGTTATGTTTTCTGTTCGTGATAAATGTAATGATGCAATCGTATCACCGTTCGAAATCTCCAGCTACAATAATGATGCTGGAAGGATTCTTGTTCAGTTGAAGAAGTGATAGAGATAATTCGGTGATGATTGATGAAAATCTCTTTTGAACAATCATATTTGATTATTACTCTTAGACATGATACAGTGAACTGTGACCGTTGACATGTTTTTCGTGATTTCAATTTGTAAAAATGAATTGAGGCCACATAACAATTCGTATTTACAATTCACAAGTTCCTAAAGCTTCTCCTTTCACGTCGTTCACAGATGATGACAATTATATAATAACAACAATTCGTGAAATATTCCAATGAATTACATTCTTACAAAAAAATGACCAGATAATTTTGCACACAAGCGTGATATTTTATACAAATTGCATTCGGTTATTTTCATATTTTGTAAAAGAGCCCTCGTCCTTTGGACTCGGGCACTTTCGCCAAAATATGAAAATAAACTTGCAATTTTTAGATATCACGCTTTCTTGCAAAATTATCGGTAATTTTCATGCACTGAATTCCAAAATAAATAATCTCCAATGAATAAAACCTATCTCTTGAATGCCAATATTTCTCTGGCATCACTCCCAAACTGTGAAATCTACAAAAATAGATCAGAGAAAGTAGATAGTTAAAGTTGTTAACATTTCGTGGTGTTTCGAAAAAATATCATAATTCACCATGAAAGTAAACAAACCATCGTTTAGTACAATCTTTAATCTTTTGTTTGAAATTTATGACCCTGACACGTCGAATATCTATCGTCGTTACTAAACGATTTTATTTCAACGGAAACAAACGTAGATATCACGTTTCCAAGATCTGAATATTTTGTTTATGTGGAATTATTGCTTCATTTACAAACTCATGAGTGGAAAAATTACGTGGGTTATTAAATATGCTACAAAAAGACCAATAAATTCCAGCTGAAACATGAAAAAAGCCGAGATGTATATTTGTCGCCTAAATATATCATCGCTGCCTTAATTTGGATAAACAGAACTCAATTTGTCGCTATAAAAACATTTCCCGGCATAAAAACGAATGGTTATGTTTTCTGTTCGTGATAAATGTAATGATGCAATCGTATCACCGTTCGAAATCTCCAGCTACAATAATGATGCTGGAAGGATTCTTGTTCAGTTGAAGAAGTGATAGAGATAATTCGGTGATGATTGATGAAAATCTCTTTTGAACAATCATATTTGATTATTACTCTTAGACATGATACAGTGAACTGTGACCGTTGACATGTTTTTCGTGATTTCAATTTGTAAAAATGAATTGAGGCCACATAACAATTCGTATTTACAATTCACAAGTTCCTAAAGCTTCTCCTTTCACGTCGTTCACAGATGATGACAATTATATAATAACAACAATTCGTGAAATATTCCAATGAATTACATTCTTACAAAAAAATGACCAGATAATTTTGCACACAAGCGTGATATTTTATACAAATTGCATTCGGTTATTTTCATATTTTGTAAAAGAGCCCTCGTCCTTTGGACTCGGGCACTTTCGCCAAAATATGAAAATAAACTTGCAATTTTTAGATATCACGCTTTCTTGCAAAATTATCGGTAATTTTCATGCACTGATGCAATTATAACCGAAAAGATCCCATGAGCTCTTTTCACTTTATTATGTTATTGCCATGGATACATACAAATTGATTTATTTCGATTTTGACGTTTCAAATATTTGATATTTCAAAATGTCACTCACCATTTGGTTGAAATTCTATCTATTCTAACAATTTATTCACAGTGAATATCAGTAACTATCCAAAACATTAACAATAATAAAACAAAGTTGTGCACTTGTTGTGAGGTTAAAAATATATTGAGAAAGGGTATTTAGATTCCATAGTTCCGATGGAACTGGTGAATTTATCATAGATTAATATAAATAACTTTTTTGGTTTTACTTCACATATTATGTTATTTTTGATCTATTCCTTGCAATATCCACGGGAGAATATATAAGTAATTTACCAGCAGAATATCTGATGTTTTTATCAGATATAATTGTCATATAGTATTTTTGTAATATTTCCAAATTTTTCAGATATATTTGATCAACTCCTCCTATGATAAAATACTATAATTCAGTTTGAACGTCATTTCTCCGCAGTTTTCTGGGTTTGTAACCTACCACAATCTGAAAAAAATAAGAATTAATATTGGAATCTATACAAGTGTAGGACAGATTTTCAATCTACCCCGAAAAGTTGCTGCGTCTATTGAAAAACAATTCTTTCTGGATAGAACAAATCCAATTAGTCAGCAACTCCCCGTATAATAACTCAAATTAACCTATCAAAAAAATTACGAGAACTCGTATAGATTCCAATATCAATTCTTATTTTTTCGAATTGTGGTGGGTTAGAAACCCAGAAAACTGCGGAGAAAAAAAAAAATATAATTCAATTGAGACTGAAATAAAGAAAAATAAAGCAGTTGCATCTATTCACTGAATTTGTATTTCAGGTCGCTTACTTCTGAATGAATATTTCGTTTCCTGTATCGATAAAAAAACTTGAAGATAATTTTCATTTCAAAAAAGAATCAATAATCCTTAAAAATATACAAGAATAATTAACATACCTATTGTTTCTTCAGTACTCATTGATCATCTTATGTTCATAATTTTTCTATTCATTTGAAAACAGTTTTTCTGAAAGTAGACAAATTTTTTCAAGTGGATGGGTACTAATTCAATATTTTATTATCTAATAATATTCCTTCTTTCCCTCAAAGCTCAATAAACTTGAACCCGAGCTGAAAACCAACGAAGTGTGTATTTTCAGGAGAAGCATTTCAATATACACCGTTATATAATAACAAATTGCCTATTATGTTTCATTATTTGTCGTCCTGAAAATACCAATTTGTTTCTTATCGACGCATTTCGTCAAATTGACCCCTCAAAAATGGTTCCACTTTTACATCGATCATTCATATGATAACTGTGCTGATTCAAATCTCAATTCAAGCCCAGTTTCTATCTCGGTTTTCACAGTTGTAACCGACAAGTTTTTTCCACAACTCTAGTAATTGTCTTCTCCACTAAAACTAGTCATTCACATTTTTTCGTGCGTAATTGTTTAATATCATATGCTTGGCTTGTCATTACCGGGGATTTCGTCGATAAAAACAGTACTTCACCGAACCAATTAGTGCAGGTAATGGGAAAGCAGCATGACATGACGAACAAATATGCTGATTATTATTTCTCCATAATGATGTATCCACCCAGTGCTACTAATGAACCGAAGTATATCCTTTGATTTTTGCGTTCGTGTTCTCGTGATAATTTCCAAAAAAATGTCGAGAAGTTTGGCCAGCTTTACCTCACTCGGGATGTCATTATTACTCATTACGGCTTATTTTTCAACTTTCGGATGTGATTTCAGCAAATCAAACAAAACTTCACATTGAGAAAAAGAGAAAGAGGTGCTTCGTCCTTATTAGTAATTACCAAATAACAGTGCATGATTTTTCGTGCTTTAAGTGCTCTATATGAATAACATTGTAATGACAAGTTGTTTTTCCGATATTCTTGACCATAATACTTTTGTCAGAAAAAGTGGTTTGTTCACCAGGTTTTGATCGGAGAAGAGAGATTCTAGAGTCCGTTGAGTTTTCAATAAATAATCATTTGCAATAAAATCGGTTCATCCATATACTCTTTTCATTTTATATCAATTTAAATGTATTTCTAAGAACATCGGAGTCACCGATCATGTTTCATATTGACGGTTCAAATTTTCAACGTGATTACAAATTTTCGTTGACATCATAAAGAAGCTACCCCAGTTTCCCGAAAGTTGTTATATTATCGAATATTTTCTACTACCTCCATTCTAAGGGTTTTATTTCGAAAATATAAATATTTCACCAATGATATATAAGAAACGTTGGTGTTCTTGTGGAGAGAATAAAGTTTGAGGAATAATTTAATGACAAAAAATTGAAATTACAACTTCTATGAAAGAAGTAAAATCAAAAAAGTACATACAATCCCCTGTTGATAGGTACGTTGGATCATTCACAAAAAGGAAGAAAAAGTCTAACTGAGACCAAGCATATGAAAATCAAATGAAATAGATTGCATACATAGGGAATATCTACACAAAGCAAAATAGAGAGCTATTTATAGAAAAAATTTCACTAACCAGGATAATATTTCGTTTCAGCCCAGATAGGATCTCGTTTTGGTCAGAAAATATTATCTTTCGAGCTTTCCAGGGGGAAAATGGATAAATTACGACTTTCACTAGAGACTCCAGACGATTCCAAAATATTCAACTCGTGACATATATTATCCAAAAGCATATTGGAATACAATTGAAGTTTCAATGTTGAAACTTGAGAGAAAGATATGCAAATAATATTTAATTCTCCATATTGTTAAACTGATATTATTCAATAGAACCTGATATAGTAATTCTGGTATTGGTAATGATGTATCAAACTCCTGCATTATCAATATTGCCTCAAACTATATATTCAGTTGGAGTTCATTATCGATATTGAACCAATATTCATATTGAATATATCTCTTTTCAATTTTAATCCAAATTGATTCAATATTGGACCAATCCGAAATCGGGATTCAGCCATGGGAAAGCATTGTTAGGTCCAGATTGCTCTTGATATAATGTCATATTCAAATATTTCTATTTCATTCTCAGTTCCAATAGCCTAAGAGCCGGCGATCGCCAGACTTACGTTATTTTATAAAAGCTGAAAGTTCATCTGCGCGTGTCCCCAACAAAGGTGAAAACAATCAGCGACTGTGGAGTTTGGATCTTGGTTGCTTGGCCAGGAAACAGACAGCAAAGATGTTTATCCAAGTCATGTGTTTTCTTATATATTTCTTACGAATGTCGTAGCTTCAAGCGCACATTTTCTTGATTACTTATACATAATGTCAAAAGATGGCAAGCAATTCAGCAACAGATGTGAAATAATTTCATCAATATCTTAGATCATTCATATTTTTATAAGTACTTGCAGGATTGAACTATTATTTTCCGTATAAACTTCTATTGTTAACACTCCTGTGAAGCTTCATCATCTTTCTGCCAATATTTCAGTCTAACCATTTTATCAAACTGACAAATAGATATCTGCACCTACTTTACCCTTCAGAAAGGATAAATTTCTCTTACATTGACACGTAAACAGAAATATCGACATTATAGGCAAGATGGCGTCACAAAAACCCTTCAAATACTGTCAAACGTAAGTATAATTATGATTTAATGAAGTTGAGGGGTGTCTGGCAGGGGGTTGGAACCAGAGTAAGTGTCTGGCAATGGATGATGTGATTTCTAATATCATTCCGAAGAAGATATGAAAAAGCTGAGCTTTATACTTTGACGAAAGTGAGGTACTATATTATTAGCCTTTGCTACCTGGTATCTGAAGAAGTAACTATCATCCAAACTTCATAGTCGCTGATCGTTCTCACCTGTGTTAGGGGAATACGCAGAGAAACTTTCAGCTTTTATAAAATAACGAAGGTCTGGCGGATACGGGCTCTTGCTCTACAAGCAATTCGCTCTACTTCCACTCCAACCACAATGATTCTCAGCCACCGTATCCTACGCATCTGTCGCCTGCTTCATAGTTATTTGAAAATCTTCTTCCTCGCAGATTGTACGTCTCCCTATTTTCCCTGCCCGCATAAACTCATTTAATCTTCCTTATTTTAGTGATGTGCTAAAGCACTTGCTCGAGCTAGTTTGCAACGCAAGTGTTACAATTCGGAAACTTGAACGGATGCTCGATGCGGCACCACCTGGCTATTTTCCCCGGTAATTTCGGTTCCCGGAGTATTCAACTTAGTTCTCTGCGATATACCGTTAAGTCTGATTGGTGATTAAATGTTCGGGTGTAGCTAGTCTTGCATCGACATTCGGAACAAACAAGTGGAAAACGTAACTTGGATTAATTGAAATGGAGAAGTGATTTTCAGATATTAACTGAAAGTTCGGGAGGAAAAGTGAAATATCTGGAAGAGATGCAGTTTCCGAAACAACTGGTTCTGGTTCAACAAACTCTTTGAGAAATGAACTTTGATCTAGCAGGTGAAGTAGGTTGACATTTTGTGAGTTGAAGGTCCAACTTGAAATCATTTGAAGGTTCCACTCCATTGCAGTGAAATGCTCTGAGATAGTCCTCGACTTGTGGGTTAAAAAAATTATTATGGAAAGCCTTTTACCAAAATCTAGACCAGCTGAATGAATACCTTTGGAAATTTACCAGATTATTTCCCTTGATGCTAATAAACGATTAAAAAGTTGAAGGCTAGACTGCTTTCACAGAGTTTTACATTGATTAAATGCACTAGACTACTAGACCTTTCAAACGATTGAACTGATCAAAATAAACCGGGCGTTTGGCTCACTTTCAGGTACTATCTCGGTTACTACATTGTTTCTCTGCTCGATTTTGATGTTTCTGAATTTACAGTTTTTCTGGAAATAATCTCGACATATATTCCTCCTTCAGCAAGTTCAATCGACCAAAATGCGTGCATTTCCACAATTTTCAAAATTTTGATACCTCCTTGGCTCTGGCCGATGTATTTGTTGTTGCAATCCCGACAACTGAATTGGTAAGTTTCCAACTTCTCTGAGTTTTCTGGTCCAGTCATAGTAGACTCGCACAGGAGAGTTGACCTACGACTACGCCGCTGAAGATGGCTGCCGCAGATGTAGCCGAAAGCTCCGGAATTAAAAATTCCAATACACGGCCCTCAAGCCCGAAAACCTTGCGATATTACAACACCGGCCGTGAAAGCCTACATTCTTTCTTCGTTCCTTATAACCAATACATCTAAAAGTGGCAATTTTCGTTCTTTTTCTACTTCGTACGTAAATTTTTATACTCTTACATTGCTGTTCAGTGCTGAAAGGACATTTTCAATTTCGGTAATCCTTGTATCCACCACAGCAAATATTATGTCATCAACATATCTGATAGATAGCAGAAACCTGATTGACATTTATGGACGTAGCAAAAAACATATGAAATATTACAGAAAACAATGCATATATTATGAAATGTTCATTGGTAGAGTTAGTAATATTATAAAAGGCTTTATATAAAATAATTCAATTTCCGAAGAATCATTTTCTGCTACTTGCTCTATCAATATGATGCTTTTTGTCAAAAATAATTCAAGCAACAACTTTTCTGGCATAAGAATATAGTCAAAAGAATCATTCTAAGTGAATTCAAATAAAAGGAAATTCTGAAAAGTACTTGTTCTGTATTTTAATTTCGTTTCTAATGACTATTTTGTTTCAGTGGGTAGAAGAGTCCTTCACGAATTTCCAAAAGGGTATCAACTGGAGGTCGTACGTTGTCTGTGATGTGGCCTATAACAACGTCAACAACTGGCTGTGGACCCCTTTCATCGACAGAAATATCTCCAATAGAATATACATCGAAATCAAGTTCACTATAAGAGATTGCAGTCTTTTTCCTGGTGAGTGGTGTTTTGAGTTGTTTTTTCATGCCATTCGAAACGAAGCCGTGACTTTATTCAAATCAACAAGAATGTAGAGTAAAAAACTACATTTATTGGTCTATATTCAAAATAATTATGAGCGTTTCTAAGTATTTAAAGCGATAAATAAATCTGTGATTGGGTGCTAGCGGTTTTTGTTTTCATTTATTTCCATTCAAGTGGCCCGAAGCAGTAAGAAATATTTGGAACACTATCAAAAGGCTAGATTCAGCATCACAATATTCTATTGTTTATAACAGTTGCTTCAATGTACAGTAATCGATTAAAAAAGCGTGGTGAATTCTGCCATGGTTCTGTCAAAAAAAAACCGAAGGTAAAGTTGAGCCTGATCATGCCGTGTCATCATTATGAAGAACAAATTGACTAAATGGCTTGATGTAGAGCTAACGATACCGAGAACTTATCGTAATTAAACTCATTACGTTAATTCAAAAATACCGAGGAATAAAAATTGATCATCGATAGGAAATCGGCCCCCCTCCTACCTGACTCGATTGTCTGAAAAATTGATGGATGATAATTAAATTAAAGCTGAGGCTTTGAAGGCGGCCTGGCACAGATTAAAGTCGTTATCGAAATCGATATTCCTTTATCACTTTGCGATTAGGTAACTAATGGAAAAGAAAAACATCCGAAAACTGATAAACAGTATAACTCGATTGGCCAAATTGAGGGCAATCTGTTCCGTAGCTTCGGGCGGTCAAGGCCTATAGATACTAATACTGGAGATGTCCGCTAAATGGCCCACATGTCTTAATTGTGGCTAATGGAATGAAAAAAGGGCTGAATTTCCCATAATCGGATTTGCTCGTCGTGAAGAATTTACCAGATGAAGTTCGTTGTTGATGGGTATCCGTCTGTATCGATACCGGGCGAGAAAAAAATTATTCTACACTACACTCATTTCGATTCTTTACTTCATTGAGACCATGACAATAAAAAAAATCCATATTTCTTCTGGTTCGGCTAGGAGTAGATGTGAGTCAAGAATTCCAAACGAAATAAGTATATTTTCTCGAAAAATTGTGGAGAATAAAATTTCACACAACACAAGGTTGAATGATGAGTTTGGAACCTTTGGTGTGAAAGTTGATACTGAGGGTATCAATTTTCTTTTCCTGAAGATGCTAACCTTGTTAGCGAAACGCACGTCGAGTGCAAAAATATCAGTTTGGTGTTAGGGTAATTGATCTCCAGAAAAAGTTTATAACACAAGGGCCCAATTTATTCCATATTGGCAGCACACTAGCCTTTTTACCCAAATTCAATATGGCGTCTGAATCGAGGTCAGAGTATTATTGTCAATGAATTTTATGAAATGGAAATCCAAAATGAAAATTTTCCTACTTCATTCCTATCTCTTTTCCCACAAAAAATGCTCGAGGAACTATATTTAAGTAAAGAAAAAGAATCTCATGGCTTTTTAATTCCTTGCTGAATAAATAATTACTTCTGAAAATGAAAAATAAAACAATGTATTATTTTTATTGTACTAAGTATATACGAGATCGATGTGAATATAAATAGTTGTATTGAGATTTAGCCATTCAATAACCCAAAAAGCAAACTATCTCAATGAGTGGTTAATAAAGGAAGAGTTGGAAATCATATTATCTTTATTATCAATATATCGGAACGTATTATAGTAGAATTTTCCATATATATATTATTTTTCCCCGTTCCAAGTCAAAAATGACAATTTGAAAACTGAAATAAAGAATAAACTCATTATTCACTTCTTTCTCTTCTCACCCAATATTTGTGATTCTTGAAAGATCCAGTTTCAAGTATGGGCGTCATTCATAATTAATCTGAATAAAAAGCTACTTTTGAATAATAAATTGTACGCCAATGCTGAAAAATATTTTTTTATCGAATCAATATAAATATAAAATGATAAATAATGAAAAATTAATTCTGCTGGAGTTAAGTCTTTTTCCAATAAATCCCACATTGTAATGGATACTTCGAAAACGTAGAGCGGACATGCAGTACTTTTTTCCTAATTTCATGTTACAAGTAGAAATTAAGAAAATTTCGAGTCGTAACTCGAAATAAGGAGACAAAAAATGCCCGCTTTTCGCTTTCGTAGGATACAGACAAATCCTCGTGAGTTAGTGAAGATTGTCGTCCATCAGATTATTTCACAGAAAAATTTGGTTTATTTCGAAAGCTTACTGTTTTTTTTTCAGGAAATGCGCTGTCATGCAAAGAAACTTTCAGTTTGCTTTATTACGAATTCGATGCCGTCACAAGAGAACCACCGCCATGGGATGCTGAAAGATACAAGCTGATAAGTGAGTACATACTTTTTGATCTTCGATTAAACAAATCGAACATACCTACCGATTAGTGAAAACTCCCAATACGAATAAGTCAGTTGCAGTCTTATAAACAATATATATTGAATTGAGGATAATCATGATTCATTTATTTTTATTTGACAAATCGATTTGATATTGAATACTATTGAATAATGAAAATAGAAATTGGTGTATGTCGTATGAATTGGTTTGACGACCAACATATTTAGTTACCGAACTGAAGATATAAAACCGCAAAAAATATCATATTGCGCAATAAATGTTTGGTATTCTATTCTATTACCAGATTTAATGACCTCATCTAATGGAAAAAAAAAAGATCTTTACGACAGTGTTTCAAGAACTGATAATTTATATTGTGGTAATACAACATTATCACCAATAGACTTATTCAGGGCAGCTCTATGTTTTTCACCTCTGTCTCATTCATATTATTTTCAGTCTACCACGATTTTGTCATTTCCTGTAAGTGAAGTTCAACTAATTTGCATTTTATGTCTATTCCTCATGCTTCAGGAAAAACATAATATAGTTTCCCTTCCAAGTATTGCACAGTACCGATAATGATTAATATAAATGTCCCAAAGTAGACACAACAAACAGAATCGTACCGAAAACACACCAGTCCTTGGTAATTCTGGATAAGCTCTAGATATTTGTGTGCTTTTGTTTCCAACTACTGTTACAATGTATATTTACTCATTATTTATATTTGATGTGAAATACTGTCAAAAATATTTCAGAATTCTATTATTTTTGTGGGGAAAATGATGTCTTGAAGAGCCGTTTTTTGGCGTTTTCATATTGATAAAAAAACAAATCTTCTATGAGAGAAGTAAAATCGAAATATGAGGCAAACACTGTCTTTTGATGTGTATATCATATATATGAAACATCGACAACAAAGAATGTCCGGTAAATTTCAGATGTGACCTAGAGAAGTTTTGTATTTTTTATATAGATTTGAGAAAGAGAACAAAAAATAATTATAAAGTAGTTTGGAAAAGAAATACTTGGTAAAATTTTTCTGGTTATTATCTTTGAATGGACATTTTTCATTTTCAGTTTCATTAGACCAGACGCTCGTTGTGAGGAGAATGAGATGAATAATCAGTGCAGAAAGTTAATGGGGCTAGATATAGGTCGTGCAAAAAAAAAATACGTACCTAAGAGGTTTTCAAAATTTGTTATATCACGCTTCTTGTACAGCGTGGCAATTTAAAAACTTACTATGGGCTAGTCATCACATGCAACTGATGATATAAAAAATACGCTCAAAACCGTTTCCTTGTAGGTGGAAAAAAATTACATGAAAGAGAACTTACCCTCATCAACCCCATGAGGCCCACCCAACTCAACTGGAATGCTAGCAGACCCCTTCTTGTATAAATGTATAAATGATAATTATACATGGCGAATCAATAATAATTCTGAAATTTCTCCTCAAAATCAGAATTTACTGAAGTCATACTACATTTTTTTATAATTTGGATTGTTGGAGCCTAGGAAATTGTAATTGGTAATTTTCTTCTCCCCTCCCTGTCCTAAAGAGGTTCTGAGTATTTTCTGACCCGATGTGTTGCCTGTGATGTGATATACCGGTTGACCCGGAACCAATTTACCCCCCCTCGTATCTTCGTTGTCATTTTGTAGTTATATTTCAAATTCGGTATTTCAATTCGATATCATAAATGTACAATTCAGCAAGTATCAAATCATATATGATAGTTCCGGTTTGACCGGAAGCGCATCCAATTGTTAGATTTCAAATGGAAAGCATATTTTTTGGAAAATATCGATTGAGAATAGAATTACCTTCCCAATGATATATCGCAATCATATTCTCAATAATTCAAAATCTGTTGATATAGTTGATATCTTAAAAATATTACTTTTTGATTTCCCCTCGTTACGAAACATTTTCATGAAAGTATCCATTTGAAAATTGAATAATATCATGTAAGTAACAATAATTCATGGCCAAAACTTTTCACACGAAATTTTTTATATTAGATTAGATATTATCAAATTTCATTTTTTCTTCATTTTTCAACATCAAGTCTATTACTTCTTGAATAAATATTGAAATACAAATCATGGATTGTGTTGGAGTTTATAACCAACTTTAAAAATTTCCATGCCATTGCATGATGTCGTTCTGTATTCCAAAGCATAATTTCATAAATATGTGCCGTTACGAGGGGAATACAAAAAGTATTTTTTTGGAACTGTGACATTTTCAAATTTTCACACACCACTTATTATTATTTGAAAAAATTAAAATGAGCCGAATAATCTAGAATACTTCCTCTAGCTATCATCTAGTTACAGCTACACTTGGCGTTGAATAAATTCACTAGCTTTCTTTCAGTTTTATTTTTTGTGTGATGATCGGTGTACCACTATTACGAATGAATGCAAATTTCTATTCAGAACAGTAAAAAATTCAGTAACGTTCTCTTCATCAAACCACGACCACTAAAAACAATCTCCCCCCGAAGTATCTACAATAAAAACAAAAAAAACATATCGCAGGAAGGGCCATAAGAGAAGAATTTACATGTCGACCGTTGATTCGATGTCAAAACAAACCAGCAATCATTAAGACCATTCGATATCGTTCGCCCGATGTTTTAATGGGTCGTGGCCGAAAAAATTGTTCATAAGTCACGTGCCTCCCATAAAATATCAATAAATCTATCGGAGGTCCGAGTAAATGGCAGAGAAACATCAATTCGGAAGCGGCGTCGTGAAATGTATCGTACATTTCGGTTTTATTATTCCGACAAACATTATACATGTGTGTGCGCTCTTTGTTATCTCGGCAGTAACATTAACAGTACCTGAGCAATAAAGTCATTTTACTATTATATGCGGAACGACACGTCGAATAAACAATAATGATACGTCCTCTAGTAAGTGCCTTTTGTTTCGAGGCAGCGCCAACGAGATTTTGCAAGGGAGAAATAAAATTGTTTGCTGACTTGATTCCAGATGAAGTGAAATTTTGAAGATAGTCTAAAAATGAAGATACAGAAATTCGGTTCGATGGGAGCGAATGAGTTGTTGAAAAATGAGAACTACATACTTTTTTCTGGAACTGTGATCGTAAAAAGGGCATTTTTGCAAGGCCAGCCAAACACTGGTCGAAAGTTATGTGATAGCATTTTTTGTAAGAAAAATTGTATCTCTTATATAGGATATTTAAAGAACAAGAGCTCCCTGTATCTTAACTTTCACTCGAATCAAAGTTATGCGAATTGAAATTCATTCAAAATGAGGATGACGTAATACTAACAAGACCACTTTCTGTAAAATAATTCAAATTCCTAATATCACTAGAATGTCGAAATCTTTTTATCAATATTTGTCTTGTAATTTCCATAACTCATTGATTGGTAAAATGATTTGTTCTGGAAACAGACGCATTTTATGTTATACATTATGTGTCTTGGAACATATTGCTGCAAGTGGCTATATTGCAATCTAGTTTCGTGTGGATTATTTTTTCAATAAACAAGATATTCTGTTTTTCTTGTAAGTAGCTTGGCGGTACTTACTTGATATCAAGAGCAATATGTTTCATCTATGTTTCTTAATTTATAGAAATATTTTATTTACTTTTTACTTTTACGTATCTATTTCGTATGCAATATAGTCATATCATATTTCAAATTTCGATTTAACAAGGGTTCAACATCTTTCAACTCATATCCTTTCAAAATTCTGATCATCCAAATGCCTATTTCCCAGTTCAACTCTGAGAATAATGTTCACTCAGTAATAGCCGCTTCAATCACATAAGCCTAGAGCGTTTTTTAAATTAATAAGTTCGGCTCTTATATAACGTAAGAAATTTTTTTCAAAAACAAGTTTTCATACTTGAACTATTGATGTTAAGGCTGAAGATCCTGTATATAAGTTCGCAACCAATTCCGTAACCAAGGAAACGTTGTTATTGTTAGGCGTCACGAGAGAAGTGTGACATAGATGTAAAATAAATACAATTTGAACGAAAAGTAATCTATTTCAATTAATTATTATCCAAAAGCACAATATATACAGTCCAAATACATCAATTCAAAACATGGTCCTTCGAGCCGGATGTCAATCAGCAATTGGATGGTGTAATTCAAGAATTTCAATCGCCGATGCTAATATAACCTCATCCCTATCACGATTCCTGTAAGTCCTTTCCAATTCATTAGATTCCTTCAATTGAAAAACCATTTACAGTCAATTAATTCAGCAATTCGAACAAACACAATTTTTGCGAATCAGCATATATACTTTCACTCGTTTTTTCGCAACCATTAACTATGGAAGAGCAATTAAAATTACTGAAATTTAAAAGAGGACAATTCAAAAGTAAAATAACTCGAGCTAAAAGGTTCATTGATGCTCTAGAATTTGATGATAATTTTATACTAAAAGATATTTCTATTACAAATACTATAGCTCTCAAATTAGAGAAACTAGAACCTATTTTAGAAGAGTTTGAGACCGTTCAGAATGAGATTGAAATTTCACTTATGGACAATTCAGACTTGCTATTATTAGAAGAAGATGAAAGAGAAGAATTCGAGAACAATTATTATGATAATATTGGCAAACTGAGAAAAATACTAGAAGTAAATACAAATTCAATCACTCGTTCTGACATCTCAAGCCCTACTAGACAATCCACAAGTAGTAATCAAATGAACAATTTACCTACAGTAGCCTCTGCTAGTGATGATCCCGCCAAGCATGAAATCTTACCAGATCCAATAATAGTTTCCAATTTGGTCGGTAATAATCGATTTCAGGAAAATTCAGTACAACCACAGGTTCACAAAACTACATACGATATTAGATTTCCCACTATTAGGTTGCCTATTTTTGATGGTGTCATAGATAATTGGTTAGAGTTTCGTGATGCTTTTATTGATATGATACACAATAAGACTCATTTGAGTAATACTGATAAATTTCATTATCTGCAATCTTCTTTACAAGGTGAAGCAGAAGAGTTGTTAAAGGGTATTCAAAAAACAGATGCAAATTATACAGTAGCTTGGAATTTACTTTGTCAATATTACGAGAACAATAATTTAATAATTTTCAATCATGTAAAGGCAATTTTTGAGCAACCACCAATGGACAAAGAGCGCCATATCGATCTGAGGAATCTATATATGAATAACAATAAAAATCTTAGGGCTTTACAAGGTTTTGGAGAACCATCAGTAGATACAATATTGATCTATATTTTAACAACAAAATTTGATATGAATACACAAGAAGAATGGGAATCTTTCAAAATTTCTGGAAATAAACCGACTATGGAAGACATGGAAAAATTTTTAATGTGCAGGATGAGTTTACTGAAGAAACTTGAATACAAGGGGGATCAAAATAATGACAAAGTAAAACTAAATTCAAAAAATGTCGGAAAAAGACACAATAAAGGTTTTTCATCTTCTCATGTCTCTATAAATAAACCAAAATGCTATTTTTGTAAAAATGAACATGTAGTGTTTGAGTGTGAAGAACTTTTGAAGTTTCCAGTTCATGAGCGTAGTCAACAATTATTCAATAAAAAATTATGCATAAATTGTTTGAGGCCAGGCCATTTATCAAAGAATTGTACTTATTCCGGGTGCAAAAAATGTTCACGAAAACACAATACATTGATACATATTGAGCGCAAACAAATACAGTCTCCTCAGAGCAATAACAGAAATGATACTGTTAACAATAATGAGCCACAGCAAACTGTAACATCTCATGTCATTGATTCAGCTATACCTTCACAAATTATTCTTGCCACAGCTATGCTAGAAATAAAAGATAGGTTTGGTGAATTTCATACTGCACGAGCCTTACTAGATAATGGCTCGCAGAGTAATTTTATAACTGAATCCTTATGTGATAAATTAAAGTTAAATAAAATCGATTTCAATTTAGCTATCAAAGGTGTAGGTAAAACAATATCAACAATAAAAAATAAAGTTACTGCTGAAATAGTTTCATTGCATTCAAATTTCAAAGCAGAGCTATCTTTTTTAATATTGAATAAAATTACTGAGAGTTTACCAATTGTCACTATAGATAAATCAATATTCAAAATTCCGCCTAATATTCAACTTGCCGATAAAGAATTTTACAAAAGTAGAGAAATCGATGTCTTGCTAGGCTGTGATGTTTTTTGGCAATTAGTTTCTGTGGGACAAATTCGATTAGGAAGAAATATGCCAGTATTGCAAAAAACATTATTAGGTTGGATAGTTTCTGGGAATATATTGGAGTCTAATTCACGTATGTCTATATCATGTCATTCTATAGCACAGGATGAAAATTTTGAAAAAACGATAAGTGAGCAATTAAGTAAATTTTGGCAATTAGAGAATTTCGATTCTTCATGCGTCTTAAATTATACAGAAAAATTATGTGAAGAGGATTTTATAAACAATACTCATCGCGATTTGGATGGTAGATTTATCGTTAAAATGCCGTTTAATGAAAAGGTCGATTATTTAGGTGATTCTCGAGAAAATGCCCTCAAAAGATTTCATTCCCTAGAAAGAAAATTAAATAATAACTATGATTTGAAAAAAGAATATATTGAGTTTATGCAAGAGTATGAAAGGCTCGATCATATGACAAAAATAGATGAAAGCATAGTCACGGAAAATTTAATATGTTATTTACCACATCATGCAGTGATTAAAGAGTGTTCTATAACTACGAAATGCCGTGTAGTTTTTGATGCCAGTGCAAAAACTAGTAGTTGTATTTCATTAAACGATGCGCAATATACGGGACCCACCGTACAATCTGATATATTTTCAATTTTGTTAAGATTTCGATGTCATCAATTTGTTTTAAGTGCTGATATTGCCAAAATGTATCGGCAAATTTTAATTGACAAGGAACAACGATCTCTCCAGAGAATACTATGGAGAGAATGTCCAACTTTACAGCTGAATTGTTATCAATTAAATACAGTCCCATACGGGACAACCTCCGCCCCATTTTTAGCTACTCGATGTCTAGTGCAATTAGCAAATGAGTACGAACTAGCCTTTCCTAGGGCTGCTGAGGTTATCAGAAAAGATTTTTATATGGACGATTTATTAACGGGTTGTAATACCTTAGATGAGCTTTCGACTATTCGCAAAGACGTTACTCATATTTTACAATCAGCAGGTTTCAATTTGAGAAAATGGTCGACTAATAATCCCGATTTATTCGAAACTTTTGAAAAAGATAATGATTCTAAAGTAAGCAACTTATATTTGAAGAATGATCAGAGCAATAAAACGCTTGGTGTTTTCTGGAACTCCCATAAAGATACCATTCAGTTCAGCATAAACTTAGCTTCTTCAGATATTGTCACAAAACGGGTAATTTTATCTGTATCTTCCCAGATTTTTGACCCATTAGGTTTACTATCACCTATAACAATAAGATCAAAAATTATTCTACAAAATTTGTGGCAGTCAGGCATCACATGGGACGAGGCAGTTCCCCAAAATATTTATAGCAATTGGGTTATGTTCAAAAATGATTTGCAAGTACTCAATGAATTGAAGATTCCCAGATTTGTACTATCAGAAGGTACTATAGCTATAGAACTTCACGGCTTTTCAGATTCGTCAGAGAGTGCGTATGGTGCGTGCATTTATTTGAGATGTAAAGATAATGATGGTAACCTTTTTTCACATTTATTAACTGCAAAAACTAGAGTTGCTCCTATTAAACAAATTACATTACCAAGATTAGAGTTATGTGCCGCCAATCTACTAGCATCTTTGAGTCATACAGTATTAAAGGCAATTCCTTTATCTATAACTCGTAGATATTTTTGGAGCGATTCAACAATTACTCTGGGCTGGATGAAAGCTCCTGCAGAAATTTGGAAGTCATTTGTAGCAAATCGAGTAGGTAATATTCAAACTTTGACGGAACCAAAAGATTGGCGACATATACGTTCAAAAGATAATCCTGCAGACCTATTAACTCGCGGTATTGATTCAAATAATATTCGCAACTCTCAGTTATGGTGGTACGGCCCTAAATGGCTGATTCTTGATGAAACAGAATGGCCTAATTCAACTATTGATTGCAAATTACAAGAAATGCCAGAACAAAAAACTATATGTTCAACGGTGTTTCAATTAGATTTTTCAATTTTTGAGAAATTTTCAACTTTGAAAAGGTTAAAACGAGTCATAGCTTATTGTTTTAGGTTTTTTAACAATTCAAGCTTGAAACCAAAATTTCGTCATTTCGGTGCATTGACTGTATCCGAATTGAATAATTCATTTTTGTCACTGATAAGATTGTCTCAACAACAATCATTTCCAATAGAATATACCAACCTATCTATTGACAAAGTTATACCAAAAAAGAGCCATCTACTTTCATTACAACCATTTATGGATTCTAATAAACTAATTAGGGTAGGTGGTAGACTTCAAAACTCCAAGCAATTCCTATATGACAAAAAACATCCGATAATATTGAGTGGAAGCCACATTTTGACAAGAATGATTATGAAGTTTGAGCATGAAAAGTTACTGCACTGTGGTCCTCAACAATTGCTAGCATCCATTAGAGAAACTTATTGGCCCTTGTCTGGACGTAATATTGCAAAAAAGTGCATTCTTGCATTACTTGTTTCAAGGTTAAACCAACTTCCATTCAACCAATAATGGGAAATTTACCCGAGTGTAGACTGTCACAAACTTTCGTTTTTGAAAATGTTGGAATCGATTATGCTGGGCCAATTTTAATAAAAGATCGTAAATTAAGAAATGCTAAATTAATTAAGGCATATATTTGTTTATTTATATGTATGTCAGTAAAAGCAATTCATCTAGATTTAGTAACAGATTTATCAACAGATGCATTCTTAGCCACCTTGAAACGATTCGTGGCCAGAAGAGGCAAACCCAAATGCATTTTTTCCGATAACGGTTCTAATTTCATCGGAGCTAACTCAGAATTATCCGATTTTTATCAATTTCTAAATAGTTCTTCTGAAACAATTGCTCAAAACATGAGTGAAGAAGGAATCTCTTGGCATTTCATACCGCCTCACTCTCCTAACTTTGGAGGTTTATGGGAGGCAGGTATAAAAAGTGCAAAAGGTCATATAAAGCGGGTTGTGGGTAATCTAAAACTCACTTATGAAGATTTTCTCACTATTTTATTACAAATTGAAGGAATCTTGAACTCCCGACCCCTTACTCCACTATCCTCTAGTCCATTGGATCCCTTTCCTTTAACTCCGGCCCATTTTATCATCGGCAGAAGTCTAGCGTCAATAGCAGATCCCAATTATATGGACATACCCACCAATAGATTAGCAAAATTCCAATTACAACAACAAGCAATCCAGTCTTTTTGGAAAAGATGGAACGTTGAATATATTTCTGAACTGCAGTCCCGTTTAAAATGGAAAGAAAATCATACGAAGCTACTGAAGGTCGGTGAATTAGTATTAGTTAAAGATGATAATCTACCTCCTCTCAAATGGAATCTTGGCAGAGTTACACAACTTCATCCTGGAGAAGACAATGTGATTCGTGTGGCCAGCATACGAATGTCGAGTGGAAAGGAACTTAAACGAGCAGTCTCAAAAATTTGTGTATTACCTATAGAGACTTAGTTTGACTTCATTAGTGTTTGATGATTTATGACGTGTTACAAAGTTTACTATTTAAATATCTAAGTTGAATGTACTATTTAGTAGTACACTTCAAGGCGGGCGGCATGTTAAGGCTGAAGATCCTGTATATAAGTTCGCAACCAATTCCGTAACCAAGGAAACGTTGTTATTGTTAGGCGTCACGAGAGAAGTGTGACATAGATGTAAAATAAATACAATTTGAACGAAAAGTAATCTATTTCAATTAATTATTATCCAAAAGCACAATATATTCAGTCCAAATACATCAATTCAAAACAATTGAAGTAAAGAGTGATATTATGTATATGAAGTTTGAGAAACTATTTTTCAGCCTATTTCTTCTCCGAATCAAAACATAGAAATTATAACCTCTATGAAAGAAGTAAAATAAAAAAAAAATGCAAACAGTCCCCGCTGATAGATAGGTGTATATCATTTTAAGATATTCGATCAATTTACAAAAAGGAAGCAATAGTCCGTCTGAAATAACTACTTCCTTGCCTATATGGCATAGATTCTGAGAAGAAAGGCTTAAAAAATTGTTTTTCAAACTATTATTTCCAGAAAAATACCCAAGTTCCTAAATATGTATATATGTATATATGAAGTTGAGCTGGAAGCTAGAGAAGAACATCGTCCTTGTTCACCACTTGAAAGTGTAGGCAGCACGTAGGTTATGAAACTTCTGAAACAGACCATTTCAAATAAATATTATAATTTCATTCAGTAAAGATAATGTTGACATAAATTTGGACAGAAATGGACGCCGAACGCACTTCTTGAAATAATTGTTGAAAATTATCCGTCATGTTCAATAGTTGGTATACACGTGGTTATAGTTTTCGAACAAAAGGGATACGGTGTCCACCCCTAGTTTTTCCATCTATTACCCTTACGGATTTCATTTGAAACATCTAAAGCCTTTCACATTGTACTACTCTAGCAGCTGCATTGAAATCAGCTTGACCGACACAAAATATCACAATATATACCTATTGAATATAGATACATTTAGGGACAAACATTTCATTTATTTGAAAATAGCTTTATGCGACAGTTGGTGTAAGAGATGCCAAATAGTTAAAATGAGGGCGTTGTTTTCTATTTGCAAATTTCAAACAAAAAGACTCATGGGAGCAGATCACCTAACATTAACGGAAAGTGCAAATTGAATTTTTTTGACAAGTTTCGTTATTTGTTATCAGAAAGGTTGATGGTGATCCACTACTATACTAAGCGTGAACTGAATTATTTGCATTCAATTTCTTTCAAGATTGCAGAGTTCATAAACAGAATGAAAAAAAGTTCATGAAGCTAATATTTTCGATAATATTATTTATTTTTTCATTTCTTCAATAGGTCTTAGAATATCCTTAATGATATTGGACAACTGTTTATTAGATTCTGTAATATTATCAGCAACATATTTTCGAAATAGTCCTCAGAAACTGTTGACATCAGATGGCAGTAAAATTAAATTTGGAGAAAACAATGAAAGTTTTGAAATGACTGAATTTGACTGACTAATATATCGATATAAAACAGCTTTCTTTCTTCCTCTGTGTGTCTATGAATGATATATGTAATAATTTTTGAGTTCCACCAGTTGTGAGCTTCTAGTCCTGTCAAACCTCTTGTCAAATGCCGTTCGCCATTATAGCTGTTAAGAATCTTTGTAACTCCTTGCAGTAGGAAAAAACTTACTTTAGTGTCGAATCGTATTCAGTCATTTATACAGGGGAGTGCTTGTTTTAGATAGATAGTCAAGTTTCATCAATGTTACGATTTTTTTTCACGTTTTTGATGGTGGGAACAGTGCCGGTTTAACAGGGGTTTTTCAGGTGCAATAGCACCGGGCGGTAAACTTTTTGGGGGCGGTACACGCGTACCGCTCTCTGACAAAAATTTTAAAAATAAACAATTGGGTATAAAATTAAAAAATCTGTTGCGACACTGTACCCTACGATACGCGTGCGCGCCCGCCGCCACGGCCGCTACGACTTCGGTTGCATTGCATGTATGCGCCACAAAAACAACAGTAATAGTAATGATCTAATAAAATCTACATCTACTTTCTTGAGTGGGACATGTATGCTAGAACTCCTGATGAGTCCATTTGTGTAACTGAAAATTCGTTTTAAAAACACAAACACGGTAAGCAAAAAGCATTTCCTTAATTTTTGTACTAGATACCTCATTTAATATTTATTAGTTAGTATTTAATTTAATAATAATAATTATTATTGGATAGAATAAAAAATGAACGAGGAAGGGCGGAAATTTTCTGGACATTACTGGCGTAAAAAAAATGGAAAGACAGGAAAGACACAATAAAATTTTAAAAAATATCCCCAAAATGACAATATTCTTTACACGAGATGAAAATCGAGCACATAACAGTCGAGATGAGCCCAAACCTGTACCTAGTGGTAGTAGTGATGGAAACGTTTGTTTAAAGCGAGAATGTATTGTGTCATCAGAGTCGACTGTTTAGATAAAGAAAATGACAATAACGATAACGCAGTAGCAGAAGAGCCAAATAGTGAAAATGTTTATGAAGAAGTGCAAGATAACACTAATTTTAAAAACGGTAATGACGGTCGACAAAAATATATTAGTAGTAGTAGTATTATAAAAATGAAATAATAGATGAAGTAGAGTTGATAATGTTTATTTATTTATTTGCAGATCCAAAATCACGGGCCTAACCTAATTTTAAAGATCCCGCACTTTGGAAGCCGGATTATAATTATACAGAAAATTTAGAAAATTGGACCGAACAAAATATTGCAGAAATGGACTTTTCAATAATATCCCTTATTTAAATCAAAGAATATGTTTATAATATTTCGTTTCTTATTTTATATGGGTATGTACCATGTACCTATACCAAGTTTATTGCTCATGACTCACAACGTAAGCAAATTTGTGGTAATATCAATATAAAATACCGTTGAAAGGCCCAAAAAAGGGCGTGGCATCAAAAAATGTTTAACCTACGGCAGTGTCGGCAGTATGCATCCGGCGGCACCTTGAGCAGGCTCTTTTTTGGGGCGTTTTGTCTGTGGCAGCACCGGGCCACGAACTACCTTAAACCGGCACTGGGTGGGAAGTTTTTAGTATTGTGTAAGAAAATCTGAATTTTTTTCGACGTCATATTTTCAGTAATGAATAATTTGAATTCAATAATCAACAATAAACTGTTCCCTGTGGCCAATGTCGAATGCAATACTTCGATTGATTAATACCAGTTGATAATTTATTGAATTAATCACGAAATGCATAGCGCACAAATTGACAACGGTAGAAGTTAAACAATCCGCAACAAAATTCAAAATGTTCTTTCATTAAAGCACTCGCGACTGTCCATTTCAATTTATTGCTTCATACCGACGCCATTATCGTCCTGCGTTTAATTTAGTTGTCATTATTATTTATTCCTTCACGAGAGTGACATGGTCATATAATGTTTGCATTTCGAACGGTAATTGCTATACAATTTTTTTTATTGAAGTGATTTGCCAGAGGAATAATCAATCATTATAATTTCAATGAGTTCGATACGCATTTTTCAACAATTTGTTACGTTTATTCATTATGATTTATTTCCTCTTGGCAATGCTGGATTAGTAACAGCAATGTATAAGTAGGTCATTAGTAACTTTTTAAATAGTTCGACACCTGCTTGTTCGATTTACAAGACGAAGGCATTTTAAAAGTATGGCCTAGTATTACCTACTGGATAATACACCGGATGTCCTTTTCATTTCCATTGTTCTGATTTATGATACTTTCAGTGTGTTGCCTAACCATTTACTGAGGTGTTTAGCGTTTGAATCCCAAAAATACGGCATAGCACTTAGATTTCCCAATCAAAGCAGATATATCTATACTATTTTGCAGAGGTAAAGTTTCTGATCTGGGATATTGCTACACAACTAACAAGAAATGAGTATTTTTTATATTTTACCTAACAGGATAACATTCTATTCTCAGCCCAGATAAAACTAGGAAGAAGAGGTATCATCGGTTGTACCGAGTTGTACCGGTGCATAAGAAGTCCGACGCTCATCTTTTAGAAAATTATAGGCCTATCACTGTGCCCCCTGGCTTCTCAAAAATATTCGAATATGCATATTTAGAACGAGTAATGAATTTTGTTGAGTGTCAAAAAATTATTTCTTCCTCGCAACACGGCTTCCGATCTAGAAAATCGACTATAACTGCCATCACAGCCTTCTATGGAAAGATTCTGGAAAACATCGAGGGCGGCGAATGCCCTGTCGGTATATTCTGTGATCTCAGCAGGGCATTCGACTGTGTCGATCACATGATCTTACTGAATAAGCTGTATTTGTACGGCATAAGAGGTAACGCCTTTAATTGGATCGAGTCCTTCATTAAAAACAGAAAACAGTTTGTTTCAATCACCGACCACCACTGTAAATTCAATTCAGGTACTCAAACTTTGGAAATTGGGGTCCCTCAAGGGTCTGTTTTGGCACCCATATTATTTATATTATATTGTAATGACATGAATACCGCAGTCGCTGAGAATACATGCATTATGTATGCGGATGATACTTCATTATTGGTGTCTAATAAATGCGATTCTGCTTTGGAAGAGGAGTGTAATCGAACTTTAAATAATTTAATCTCTTGGTGCAATTCTAATTCTCTGCACTTCAATTCTGGAAAAACCTTTTCTATTCGATTTCACCATCGACAAAAAACTTGTTCTGACATCAAAATAAATGCCAACAACAACGTTCTCTCTAATGTCAGTGAATGTAAATTCTTAGGTCTTACATTAGATCACTGTCTGAACTGGAAAGGACACTGTAACCAACTAATTTCAAAATTATCATCTATTACTTATTTAATGAGAAATCTCAAAATGATTTTAGCCAGGGATCAAATACTGAATTACTACCACGCCCATGTAGAATCACGAATTAGATACGGCATTTGCCTCTGGGGCTGTTCTTCATCAGCACATAATGTTTTTGTCGCTCAAAAAAAGATTCTCCGAATCTTGGCTGGAGTCGACCCACGAACATCATGCAGAGACCTATTCAAGGAATACAAAATATTAACTCTCATTGATATACTCATATTTGAAATGTGCGTTTATATTTATACTAATCAATTAAAGTTTGATCGACATAGCTCCTATCATACCATTGACACGAGAAATCGTAATAACTTTTACGTAAAACCTTTCAGATACAACCTAACTGCCCAATCTCCTTTTTACTTGGGATTGAAGATGTTCAATAAGTTACCTCCTTCCATCAGAGAGATTGATAGAATCCATGTTTTTAAACGCAACCTGAAAATGTTTTTACTGAATCACAGTTTCTATACCGTGAACGAATTTTTCAATGTGACTGTTTGACTTTTTTTTTGTTTTATTCTAGTTTTTTGTTTTGTACTCACTCGACTATTCCAATACATGTTCATGTCTTATGGAAAATAAATGTTATTATTATTATTATTATTATTATCTCTGTTGTGATGATGCCTGATGATGCATGTATAGTAGAAGTTTTGTTTGCCTTTCATATCGATTTGGTGGAGGAAATTGCAAAAAATTATACCTCAAAACTCAATTATCTCCACAGAAATAAACATGTTTCACTGAAATGTATGTCCCAACTTACATCGCTCAAGAAATAGGATATCAATGTTTTTAAGAAAAAAAACTTTGAAGTTTATACCAGCTTCAGTTTTATTGCGAGAAATTAGTCGTTTTGGCATAAATTGAGTGGAGCCAACACATTTTGAAATTTCTCTTCACCAATATGTATAGGTGAAATTTTAATTCATATACGTTTATATTAACGCCTAACTTGAATAAAACAGACATTATTGAAAACCAAATAGTCCAAGATCCCAGAGCGATCAGACATAACTTATTTTCACACGGATGAAACCTGAAGTTTTCAGTAACGTCTCGTGTGCCTTGAATACCTACGCGCTTTGTGAAACTTGCCGAGTGACACCTGGGCAGGTACCAGGTGAGAAAGGTAACTAAAAATAAGAATTATTTAACTTAAATTCACATGGCTGATTTTTATATATGTCATGTAGAATATTATTTTAAAGTAATATCATAAGTGTCAGACACTTTTGATGGACCAGAGCTTTCATCAGACGCTTTTAAGCTACCCAAATAATAAATGAACTTTACTTATTTTTACATGTCTGATTTTTTAATATGTTATTGAAGTATTCATTTAAAAGTTATATTCAATCATTAAGACAAATTAGAGTGACCAAACATCCCCTAAGACAAAAATTATTCAGCCAGAAGTATGAGGGCGAGAGTACTATGCATGCGCTTCAGAGTGAATGAGACGTCCATAATAACTCGGTTTCCCTTCTCAAACTCACCATCTGTTTCAATCTACTGTGTATGTGCTGTTTGTGTGTAATATAACTTATAGTATACAGTATAGTCAGTGTTGTTTTTTAAGGCACAATTGTGCCAAAAGGGGCACTATGGTAAGCACTTTGAGAAATTGGTCGAAAACGGGCACAATTTTAAGATTCCGTATTTTCGTGGTTCCGTGGTCATTTTCACTTGTCTAAATTCTCACTTTTCATTTCATTTTCCTCAACAATCCTGTTTCCTGTTAGTATGAAATTTAAAAATTATGATTTCTATGCAATACATACATGATTTTTCAACGTTCAGATTGGTAATCATTAAAAAATGGAGCTTCATGTAGTATTTGATATGCAATTGATGGAATTCCGCAGGTTTCTGGGGCCAAAATTGCCTCCTTTGGGGCTTTGGACAAACCGTCTACTTTTCGCGAGGACAAACGCTAACTCGAATGTGACTCAAGTGGCAATTTTTCATATTTATAATATATTATTGAATATATTTATATTTTTACGATGCAGAAAAACTAAAAGTCGTCTCCACAATTTAATATTTGAAAGATGTTCAGTACGGTGATTCAGTACATGTTTCGAACCTACATAGGTTCATCATCAGCTGAATTTACATTGAATTCTACAAAAAAGGAAGAGTAATATAATATTAGTTGATAAATGAAGTATAAAATTCACTTACATGGAGATGAAAAAAATAGCAAATTCACATGGTGAAGTTCAAAAAGACATAAAAAATTTGGTAGTGACAATTATGATTAATTTGATATTGGGGGAATTTGGGACATCCCTAACACCATAAATACATTAAAGATTGGGGGGCTTGGAGCCCTTATGCCCAATATGCAATATTAGAAAAGTAACCTAACCTAACCAAATTTTTCATGTCCTTTTGAACTTCACCATGTGAATTTGCTATTTTTTTCATCTCCATGTAAGTAAATTTTATACTTCATTTATCAACTAATATTATATTACTCTTCCTTTATTGTAAATTCAATGTAAATTCAGCTGATGATGAACCTATGTAGGTTCGAAACATGTACTGAATCACCGTACTGAACATCTTTCAATATGAAAAATTGCCACTTGAGTCACATTCGAGTTAGCGTTTGTCCTCGCGAAAAGTAGACGGTTTGTCCAAAGCCCCAAAGGAGGCAATTTTGGCCCCAGAAACCTGCGGAATTCCATCAATTGCATATCAAATACTACATGAAGCTCCATTTTTTAATGATTACCAATCTGAACGTTGAGAAATCATGTATGTATTGCATAGAAATCATAATTTTTAAATTTCATACTAACAGGAAACAGGATTGTTGAGGAAAATGAAATGAAAAGTGAGAATTTAGACAAGTGAAAATGACCACGGAACCACGAAAATACGGAATCTTAAAATTGTGCCCGTTTTCGACCAATTTCTCAAAGTGCTTACCATAGTGCCCCTTTTGGCACAATTGTGCCTTAAAAAACAACACTGACTATACTGTATACTATAAGTTATATTACACACAAACAGCACATACACAGTAGATTGAAACAGATGGTGAGTTTGAGAAGGGAAACCGAGTTATTATGGACGTCTCATTCACTCTGAAGCGCATGCATAGTACTCTCGCCCTCATACTTCTGGCTGGATAATTTTTGTCTTAGGGGATGTTTGGTCACTCTAATTTGTCTTACTGATTGAATATAACTTTTAAATAAATACTTCAATAACATATTAAAAAATCAGACATGTAAAAATAAGTAAAGTTCATTTATTTTTTGGGTAGCTTAAAAGCGTCTGATCTCTGGTCCATCAAAAGTGTCTGACACTTATGATATTACTTTAAAATAATATTCTACATGACATGTATAAAAATCAGCCATGTGAATTTAAGTTAAATAATTCTCATTTTTAGTTACCTTTCTCACCTGGTACCTGCCCAGGTGTCACTCGGCAAGTTCCACAAAGCGCGTAGGTATTCAAGGCACACGAGACGCTACTGAAAACTTCAGGTTTCATCCGTGTGAAAATAAGTTATGTCTGATTGCTCTGGGATCTTACTCTAAAATGAAAGAGAAGAAAATTGGGACTAGTAATCTGTAAGTCTCGGACATTCTGTTTCAAGTTCATACTTAAACATGTCAACAGATGAAATCAACATCGTTGCAATCCATGAAAAGATAATTTGGAGAACAAGATTTATATAGTACACGATTAGTTTTAGTACAGTATCGCTTTTGAGTACTGTTGAAAAATCATATTTTTTGGTGAGAAGTTTTTTGGATTAAAAGTCTATTTTAATCTGAATAATTCAAGAATGTTTGACAAAGTCTACCTGAAAAGTTGCTGCTACAATAAAAAGTATTACTTCTTCAAGTTCTTATAGGCAGTTTTGGGTTATACGAGAAGTTGATGACTGATAGTATGTTTTTTATTCAGAAGGAACTGTTTCAATTGACGCAGCAACTTTTTTGGGTAGATTACCTACAACTCTCCTCTTCTGAACTTATATATATATATATATATATATATATATATATATATATATAAATAATATGTAATAGATTTCAATACTTTTCACTCATTTTCTTGATTGATGTCAGTTATCAACCTCAAAAAACTACGAAGAGATAATATCGCCTCATTCAATTGAGTTTTAATAATATAATTGAAGGTGTTTTTACTTGCCAAACTGTTTACGTATTGCTCTAATCTGAACCCTAAATACCGCTCAGATCTACGGGATACTATTTAATAAACAGTTGATGCTTTTAAAAGCCTGTCGCGGTCGAATAACGTTAGCTAATCACTCGACCGAAAATCGATTGTTTAATCTCATTCAACTAGCTCTCAAACACACCAATAAACAACTCCCAGTGGGTCGCATAAATAAATGATAAATCATCGTTACACTTCAAGTTCAATGGTCAGTCGGATCTTTGATATTTATTTTATTTACTGTTTGGCCCATTGCCATGCGTTCGAAGCGGTCCAAATTGCTATTCGTTACGGACGATTCACTGTGGGATAAAATATTTACGATACGTAACAAGTTTTACCGAATGTTTGATATTCATTTGTCGAAATATACGCCTATTGCGTGAAAATCGTAGAAAATGTTTTTTTTTTTTATTGGTACCCTATTAGCTCAATAAAGGTATGCCTCATCAATTTTAGAACAATTTTAAATTTGATTCCTTTTTCAATTTTTTTAATTTTGATTAAATTACCTTATTACTTTTCCTGATTGTTTCAGTTTCGAAAAATAATTGAAATATTTGAAATTATCATTCCACATAATAGTGCCACCATATATTTGTAGTTTGGGGCAACAAATTTACTACAGAAATAACTAAGTCGCTGCAACTTATCACAAAAAACATTATACATGCAACTGAAAAAACTTGCATGAATACACACAATTAAATTTCTGGAATTCAAACATTTCACCTTATTAATTATCATTTCAGTTCCTGCGGTAAAGCGTACTAATGAAAAAAAAATCGTCGAAGTATTTGTGAATAAGTGGTCTTTAAAACACTTGCTCTATTGTTGCGCATGTTTTGAGGTCCTCAATTTGCACTTACACTTTAATATGCTATAATGAATATAGATATGTATTTTGTTATAATTTTGGATGAGAGTCGAAGATTTGCTCCTGTCAAAATTGAATCTCTATCAGATTTAGAAGAAAAAAAACGTTTCATGGAATCATTTTCCGCTCAGATTCATTCTGATTCCAATTGGTTTTGTCATTAGATATTTTAAAATTTGAATTGTCAAAAGTACATTTTTTCATTCAATCAAATGAACTCATAATCAGATGAGAAAAGTTATTGCGGTAGGAATTCTTTTAGCCTGATTCAAAGTATTCGGAGTTTTCTCTGTTATTTTTAGATTTTAGTCTGAAATGAAATCCGATTCTAATTATTATTTTGTTATAGGTCGAATAGCAGCAGGTGAAGGAAGATTCAATTCTAACAGTGAGGTGAATATCAATACCGAAGTTAAAAGTATACCTGTTACCAAAAAAGGAGTATACTTCGCATTCCGAGACCAAGGAGCGTGTATTTCTTTACTGGCTATCAAAGTAAGTACACTCAAGCTGCAGCAAAAAATCCTTCAGAAATCCATAACTGACGTTACCAGAATTTAAATTTTTCTTGATCACCGCCCACGAAATATTTTTCTGGCCAAGCCCTGTTTTCAGTTGAAGATAATTTCTTTTGGGTCAACCCTTCGAATGACGAATAACTAGTTCACTCTCTGAATCTCTTGATTTTTGCAGGTGTATTACATAGTCTGTCCAGAAGTCACGGTTAACTTCGCCAAATTTCCATCCACTCCTACTGGCAAAGAAATCACCCTTATTGAGCAAGCGAACGGTTCTTGCGTGAGCAACGCAGAAGTCGTCG
Organism: Zygogramma bicolorata; assembly: GCA_032362365.1. Lineage (NCBI taxonomy): Eukaryota > Metazoa > Arthropoda > Insecta > Coleoptera > Chrysomelidae > Zygogramma > Zygogramma bicolorata. The sequence continues at coordinate 247,532 of JAVJAQ010005730.1, forward strand.
GTGGTACGCCATCCTACCTTTGCAAAGGAGACGGAAAATGGACACTACCCACCGGTGGTTGCAAGTGCAAGGCTGGCTTCCAGCCTGATATGGAGAGGCAAACGTGCAATGGTTAGTAACACTAATGAAATTGAATGGTGTTCTCGAACACAGTAAACCTATCAATAAATAAGTTGAAGACACTCCATATCATCTATGAAGGAAAACAAAGATTCAATCAATGCACTCAGATCGCGTTGCTTTTCTTTTAAATAAGAATATATAATAATGATTTCCTAAAAATGAGCTCTTCTAAAATTACTTGGATCAATTTCCATATGATTTTCAACAAATAATTTGCTTCATTCAATAACAGATACATCTTAAGAAGAACAGATATACGTTCGGAAATTTTTCATCAAGATTCAAAATTATCATCACTGTTCCTGACACCCACGGATGATTCAGAAGTCGAAGAATTGATTTCTCAATTAGCAAACAAGAAAGCTCCTGGAAACGACGATATAACAGTAAACATTGTTAAAGCAGTTAGATCGGAATTATCACCACTTTTGAGTAAACTAATCAATATAACTTTCGAATCAGGTATATTCCACACCAATTTCAAAATTGATAAAGTATAACCTATTTTCAAAAATGGTAAAAAATCTATCATAAATAATTATAGACCGATTTCAGTTCTACCAGTTTTATCAAAAATATTAGAAAAAGTCATGAAAGTAAGATTATCAGATTATCTTGAAAAAAATAATTTTTTTCACAAGGAGCAGTATGGTTTCCGTAAATCCAGTGATACATAGTCTGCAGCTTTGGATCTAATAACGAATATCCAACTTCGATTAGATAATGACCAGAACTACTGGACTTTTGTCACTGGATTTATGTAAAGCATTTGATTCTGTGAATCATTCAATTCTTTTGAAAATTATGTATAGCATTGGAAATAGAGGTAACGCTCATAAATGGTTTGAAAATTATTTATGCAATAGAAAACATTTTATCTTGCTTGAAGAAGCTATTGTAATAGCGAAACACGTGTCGCGGTTTTGTAAACCCATTGTGAGTGAAAATCATACAGGAAACTGTAATATATTTTTTGTTAATATGGATTTTCATCAAGTATCGGCCAGTTCAATTCAACAATAGAAAACAGTTTGTGTATATAGGAGATAGAGTGAGCACGGAAAAAGAAATAATTTCTGGAGTACCACAAGGTTCAGTCATCGGACCAGTCCTTTTTCTTATATATATCAACTCCATATCTAGTCTGAATCTAAATGGTGAAATTAAATTATACGCAGATGATACTACTCTTGTATATTTTTCAGAAAGTATCGATGAAATTGAATCAAAAGTTGAAGATGACCTTAAAAAAATTTCAGTTTGGTTGGAGGCTCATAAATTAATGCTCAATTTTCATAAATGCTCATTCATGTTTATTGACAAAAGATTGATATTAACTGAGCAACTGACAAAAGTAATGTTTGCAAATAATATAATAAATTATGTTAAATCTATCAATTCTTGGGGTTAAGTATTGATCCAGTTCTCTCATGGGCCACTCACATAACACAGTTGAGGAAACAAATTTCACCAATCATTGGAATTCTATATAGGATACGGAACCATGTACCCAGAAAATATCTCAGAATCATTTACTTTAGTTTAATATTTTCAAAATTGCAATATTTAATTTCCGTGTGGGGAACAGCAATCAATTCTCTGTTGAGACCTCTGAAAACACTACAAAACAGATCAATAAAATTTATTTTCAGGTTAGAGTATTCAGAACCCACTATAAATGTATACAAGTCGAGGAACCCATTGAATTTGGATTGCATTCATTAGTTAAAAATTTGCACGGTTATACATTTTGCCTCTACAAGCAATAGACACTCTGTATTGAATTTTATTCAAAATTCTAGTATTCATTATAATAGGACAAGACAATCACAATATTTTGATAAAGTGAAGATAAAAAGTAACTTCGGCAAAAAATCAATTCTTCATAATGGAATACATATTTACAATAATTTACCAGAAAAGTTGAAAAATTCAAAAAATTTATTGGAATTTAAACGTGACTTGAAACAATATTTTATGAACAAATGAATAATTCCCAGTTTTTTTTTGTGTTTTATTATCTCAGTTGTAATTTCGATCTATCTGTTATTTATTCCTGTATCTGTTCTTTTTTATATATTTTGTATTCTTATAATCACATCCCTTTATAAGCACATGTGTTTTTCTTGGGATTTAAATAAATAACATAATCAAAAATATTCTATCAGTCGGGAATTGGGAAATTGATACCTAATTGTTTCATTTTGCTGCTACTCAACCAGATTTGTAGATGAACACAGAAGATCCATGAATAAAACAGGCCGAAAGTTAGTTAATGAAATGAAAGCATAAAAAACAGTAGAAATAATACTGAAAAAATTACTCGAAGTAAATTGGGTTTATTTTTTTGGTGGATTTTTTTTGTTAAATATCTTTGATGATTCATGGTCATGATTTTTGGTGACTTTTTTCTTCATGAAATAGAACTAGTGAATAAGCATACCATATATCTTTGAACCCTCTAATTCTGGTGAGCTATTGAAAGAAAAATAGCAGGCTACTCGATTTCGATTTTTTGTTTGGTGTGAACACACAAAGTATTTATTCCTTTTTTTCCAGTGTGTCAACAAGAAACCTATAAGGCTGAAACTGGAGATGGCCCCTGTCTTCCATGCCCCGATTTCTCTCAAGGTCCCGACTATGGACTGACAGAATGTCTCTGCATACCTGGATATTACCGGTCCCCAACCGATCCTAAAAACATGTCATGTACTCGTAAGTAACTCCTTATTGAATTTTATTTCATCATTCATCTGTATTTGAATACATATTCACGCTTCACGTTATGAATATTTCAGAACCCCCTTCAGCCCCTCAAAACCTAACTGTGACTTTCGTGGACCAATCGACTGTTATTTTGAGTTGGTTACCTCCTGAAAAACTAGGTGGAAGAACTGATACGGCCTATAAAATAAAATGTGATGCATGTAGCTTAGGACTTGTACAATATAATCCAAGCACGGTAAGTTGACCTCACATCAGTTTCCAGAAATAAAACATTTCTCGGTTTATCCGCCACAGCTTCTATTCATTTTTGATGTCAGTGTTTCTCAGGGCCAGTCCATTTTTTTCAAAGTACAGCTACTCATTGGTCCCCAAACATATTTCATTCAGTTTTATTACCGATGATGCCACTATTCTTTCAGTAATTTATGCTAACATCAAACCCAATCTGAGTGTTAACAATGTTTGAGCTCTTCGTTGAGTGATTTTTAACAAAGGATAATAATGCCATTTGGAAGCTGCGTGTAGTTCATTGAAATAAACTTCGTAGATATTTTTATTTTTTGTTTATTACTTATTACTTTGAATGACTGTGAATTGAGTAGTATACAAACTTCAGCACAAGTAACAAATCTCTCTCAAGAAATTGTTTACCTCGAGATTTCGCCTCTGTAATATGTTACTGCTTGTCTTATACACGGAATATCTTATAATCGCACTTCTGCATATTCCAGGAAACTTTCAACGAAACTAGGATTACCATCAGCGGTCTGAATGCCGTGACGACCTACCGCTTTCAAATTTTTGCCGAAAATGGAGTATCTCATTTACCGGTTCGCGCTTCATCCGAATATGCTGATATCGTTGTAACTACAGAGGCGTCGGTAGCTAGCAGTATCACCAACATAAGAGTAACGGCAGTTAAAAGCACCGAAATCACGTTGGTGTGGGATGCGCCGTCTACTAACGACGGTTCAGACATGGAAAACGACTTGGTGGAAGCTTACGAAGTAAGATCATAATAGTGTTTCGGTATATCATCAGGATTTACTTATCCTCTACTTTTGCAGGTTCGTTGGTTTCAAAGGAACGATATAGACTACAGCAATAATAGTTTGCTGACGTCGGACTTGTCAGCTACTATCACAGGTCTTCAGCAAAGAACTGAATATGGACTACAGGTTCGAGCTAAAACCCAAAGAGGATGGGGGGTTTACTCTCCAGTGATATTTAAAACGACTGGACAAGTTTTGAATACAGGTAGAGTTGGTACAAATTCAAAAACTTTTCAAACAGTGGCCATCCGATCAAATCTGTCTTGACTCCTCTCTAGTTTCTTCTAAACTGACAAATGATTTGTATTATGTAGATAAAATAATATCGACCTTTAGTAAGGTCTGATGAAAAGTTCCCGTTTAAAAAAAAATTGTTTTTTCAAAGCAAACTTCCAAGAGGCAAAATATAAATTTTCAATTTTGCCCCACGTTGGGCGCCGGATGCTATTATCCTTCGGAACCATCAGAGTTGCGTTGATATCTGTATTTATCAATCAATCTTTGAAGTTCTAGTTCATCACTACGAATAATTTTTCGGATAGTTTCAAGTTGATTCACTTCCTTTCTCTTTTGGACTATTCATGGAAGTGCTATACTATTTCAGCGAGCTATACTAGCCATACTTTTCAGCTTATATTGGTGATGAAGAAGGCCTAAGACTTCAGCTGGTAGCTGGAGGAATCGTTGCTGTCGTCGTTATACTTGTGGCCGTTATAGTTTTAACTGTGGTTTTCCTACGTTCAAGATCTAACGACGAATGCAATAAAAAACAACCGAGTGATTGCGACACTCTAGAATATAGGAATGGAGAAGGTTAGTTGAATCAATTGTATTATCAATTTGATCACTCAATATCTGTCAAATAATACAGGATATCATGCATGCTAGAGATTGAAATTGTGAATTACAAATACTAGTTAAGAGTGACGTCTAGCAAGAAAATTAGCTTGTGCAAAAATTAGACGGCACCATTAACCCCCTAAATGTCAATATTAACACCAAACTTGCACTTTCACGCCTTGCCTTACCCTAAAAGGATTGGTAGTCACATACAGTAAGTCTAGTCTTAGTTCAAAATTCATTTTTTCTTCGATTTTTTGCACCCGTTCATTTTTCGTTCATTTCGAGTTATTTTCATCTCTAATTTATGTGTGTAATTATTTTAATTTTTCTGTGTTGCTTTGCTTCATTTGTGCATTTTTTTGTTTTTAGTTCATCATAGCTTGGATAATCCTCCCATAGTTACCACCCATACAAATGGTAATGATTATTTTTTTTAAATTTAATTTTTTTCTATTCTTTTGAACATTTTGCTTACAATTATTTTCTGTCTCGAAAGTGGTCAATTTTCAGTTATCGTTCAGTATCGACATTTACATAATTTAAGGAAAAAAAATCAGTTTTTTCCTGTAGAGTAACTTTTTTTTGTAACGAACCCAAATTAGATGTATATTGGGATTTTGTATATAAAATTTTGAATTATCTTCAGTATTCAACAAAACAATTCAATATAAATGAGGAGCACACGGGAAAAAGGATCTAAGTCACATTTGGCAAGTTTTAAGCAAAATGAATTGAAAGTTTGATAGTGTCCCACTTTGCATACTATCTATTTGTTTTAGATAGATGATTTATCAACGTTTTGTCAAAAATTGAGGCAAGTTTTACTAACTTTTTTACCAAAATAAAAATAAAATTATATACTTAATTACACAAAAAAAATGAAAAAAAGGATCCAAGTCCAAAACAAAGTTTGTTGGTTTTGGACGTATGTATTGAACTGTTAATATGACAGTTTATCATTAGCAACAGGTTTCCATTTTCTGGAGAGTATTGCTTGTTTATAGTTCCTGCAACAAACGAAAAAATGCTTTGGTTTTTGTCAAAAACGTATCAATAAACCTACATCAAATTCGTCATCACTCCTAATATTATGTATGGTTTTACTTAAGAAGTTTGACACAGAGTCGCTACCACTACTAGACATAATAAAAAATTCACTGCACGCTTGAACACGATGAGAATCACACTTAAAAGTGAAAAAACACGGATAAATTATATAACTAATGGGTTGCTACAGACAAAATGGAAATTCATATGCCAAACTATTATTTGGCGGAATAACCCCAATTTCCGATATTTTGGACTTAGATCATATTTCGCGTGTACTATTCAAATATTAATGGAAAACTGCCAACAAATACTAAAAGCAGCTTGGGTCTCATATCAATATTGAGATGTATAGAGTTGCCTCATCTACTTCGAGACAGAATTTTTCATTGTGTCAAATACCACGTAGTATCAGTAAAACGATAAATATTCCAGTGACAACACCGCTTTTCACCGGTATAAGTGGTTCCTCAAGGACCTATATCGACCCTCACACTTATGAGGATCCCAATCAGGCTGTTAGAGAATTTGCTAGAGAAATAGACGCTAGCTGTATAACGATTGAAGCGATAATCGGTGAGTGCATCTGAAAAGTTGAAAATTATTTTCGGAATTGAACGGCCTCTTTTCCCAAGGCGGTGGAGAATTCGGAGACGTTTGCCGCGGAAAATTGAAAATGAACGGTATCGACATCGACGTGGCCATCAAGACTCTCAAAGCTGGTTCTTTGGACAAGTCCCGCAACGATTTCCTCACCGAGGCTTCCATAATGGGTCAGTTCGAGCACCCGAACGTCATTTTTCTCCAAGGTGTCGTAACCAAATCGAATCCGGTCATGATAATCACTGAATACATGGAAAATGGATCACTGGATACGTTCTTAAGGGTGAGTAAACAACAGGAAATCAATAGTTATATTTCATCATTTAATGAATAACGCTTATCAAGTAGATTAGCGATATTCATTTAATGTTCTCAATGGCAATTAAAATAATTGAAAGAGATTTTTTATTGAAATGATAATTAAATAGCCCGGAAATATATATCATTTGATTAAGTCAATAAATGACGAAGAATGTATCTAGACACTAAACAAACGTAAATATTGCAACCTAACTCTACGTTATTGGTTTGCTTGTAGTTATCTTTATATTACAGAATGGGGCACATTTTAAATGTGCATTTTGAAACCATTGAAAGTTTCTCAGTTCAAATCAATGAACTGTACTCATATAATATATCATATTTGGATAATCGTGAACCAGTTATCAATTTATATAAGACTTCAGGACTGCCTGACTTATTAAAATGAATACCTACATCATTTTCTCAGCACAATCACATTCAAGTTATGGATCAAAGCTGGGGCGGAGTAAAAAAATATTCGAAAAAACTAGAAATCATGCAAAACAGATTTCAAAATTAATTCTATCAAAGATAGGAAGTTTTCATCGGAATTATTATTCTCAAAAATTAGAAAAATTATTTATAACTAACATAAATGTGGGACTCGACATAAAAGTGAAAGAAGATAAAGAAAATCAAAAAGAAAATTGCACAAAGAAAAATGAAAGTTTATAAAACTTCATGGTAATATACCACATGAAATCAAAGAAATAAAATCATTATCATTAAAAAAAAGGGGAATTATCAGGACCTCTCGGAAATTTTGTATGGTTTATGAAATTTCTTGCTTTGAATTGATGATTACCTATGTTGCTTCAGAGATTGTATTTACTGTAAATTGTTGTAGCTTTGGTTGGCCTTATTAAAAGTTCTCTTCGTAAAATTTCGCCTTTTTTTATTCATTGAAGTGTATATTTATAACATTTTCAACTCGTGATATATTTATGAATAAACTTAGATTAATAATATCCATACCATCATAAATGCAATTGAAACTTATTGAACTTCAAAATTGATTCATCTTGTCAAGACTTACATTTAATCTTTTGAATTAGAATTACGGCTAATTTATACATCTCTGTTTTGATCTAAATTCTTATTTTATTTGAAAACAAAGTTGATTTTATACGTCTGAGTAGGAGCATTTGAAGAACGACGTCTGTGTCAGTCTTCCCTTCAATCTTATAAATGTTACTCAGGCAGCATATGATCAATAACAACCCAATTCCTTTGAGTAGAGTGTAGAACTAGCTGTCACTCAAGGATTCAGGACTAAAACAGAGATGTATAAAGATTGAATTAATAACTCTTGAGAGAATCACACCCTCATTACCTACTTCAAATTCATTCATGAAAAGGAAAAATTCCATCATCTTCAACATTAGCTTATACGACGTAATACTACTTTCTGAAACCTGGTTGGATGGGCAAATCTTTGATGGAGAACTCGGTCTTGCAGGGTATAATATATTTAGATGTGACAGAGAATCAACTGGTATTGACAAACGTGGTGGTGGTGTACTAATTGCTGTCAAGTCCCATTTCAAAGCTAAGATGTTATTGGTCACTAACACCATTGAACAAATTTTTGTTTTAATCGAGCAGGATTGTAATACCTCCATTATTTTTTCTTGTGTTTATATTCCTCCAAGATCCCCTCCTGATCTCTATATCGATCATTGTGAAAGTGTAGAGAAAATAAGAGAAACCCACCCAAAGAGCATAATAATCTTAACCGGGGATTATAACATTCCAGACGCCAAATGGGATAATGATGACTTCGGGCTGAAAGTTGAGTGTCATCAAAATTCACCCGCTCTAATCTTATTGAATTGTTTCAGTTTCTTGAATTTTCATCAGCTCAACAGCATTTCAAACCGTCGTGGCATTTTCTTGGATCTGATTTTTTCGAGTATTTCAGATTTAACAGTTCATCTTCCACTTGACTCCCTGTTTCCTACTAGTATTCACCATACCCCTGTTTCATTTGACATCATAACTCGGAACCCTGGCAATGCAATAGAATACAATGAATATTTCTATGACTTCAAAAATGCAGATTATGGACAAATAAATGAATTCATATCCAATGTAGACTGGCAAATACTTTTTTCATATAATATTAATCAAGCAGTCTCTTTTTTATATGAGGTAATATATAATACCTTCAATCTTTATATCCCTCTTAAAAAATTCAGATCATCAACTTTCCCACCATGGTTTACTCCTCAGTTACGTTGTTTGATTAGAGAGAAAAACCGACATCACAAACTTTTTAAACAGTTCAAATTGCAGTCAGATTATAATGAATTTTCTGATCTGAGAGCTCAATGTAAGTTGATGACTGATAATTGTTATAGGAACTACATTGATCGAATCGAGGAAAACATATCTAGCAATCCTAAATCTTTCTGGTCTTATGTAAACAAAACTAAAAATTCTTATAAAATACCAGAAACAATGTATTACAATGATGCAACTGGCACCAATGGTGCAGACATATCAAATCTTTTTGCTGACTTCTTCTCAACAGTTTACTCAAACGACCCAATCACTAATGCTGACAATATACCTACTTACAATTATCATAGAACTATTGATATGACAGAGTGTGAAATAACAGTTGCGGATGTGTTTGATCGAATTGCGAGTTTGCCATCAAAATTGTCATTTGGTCCGGATGGTGTCCCTCTATACTTTATAAAAAGTTTTATATTTTCTATAACCACACCTATTCATGCCATATTCACAATGTCTCTGAAAAAGGGAATTTTTCCTGATCTCTGGAAACATAGTTTTATAACTCCAATCTTCAAATCAGGTAAGAAAGAGAATATTGAAAACTACAGAGGTATTTGTATTCAGTCAGAAATTCCTAAAATGTTAGATTACTTCATAACCAAACATATCTCATGGATGTGTAAAAACATTGTTATCAATCAACAGCATGGATTTACGCAGGGTAGGTCAACAGCTACTAATCTGTTGCTCTATCAAAACTACATTCTTTCCAACTTTGAAAAAAAGTATCAGGTTGACTCTGTCTATATAGACTTCTCAAAGGCTTTTGATAGAGTCAACCACGATATTTTGATTTCCAAATTGATATCACTCGGTTTCAATGGGAAATTGCTGAGCTGGTTCACTAGTTTCTTGAAAGACCGAACTCAATGCGTCAAGGTAGCAGGTTGTATCTCTCACCAGATAAAAGTCTTGTCTGGGGTTCCCCAAGGATCCCATTCAGGCCCACTCCTCTTCAACCTTTTCATTAACGATTTGACACTTTGTATCAGGAATTCCCAAGTTCTTCTCTTTGCTGATGACCTGAAGTTGTATCGCCCTGTTAACACGTTCCATGATGCTTTACTGTTGCAAGAAGACCTTGATAACTTGGTTCACTGGAGTCAAATTAATAAATTAAATTTGAATGTGAAGAAGTGTTTTACCATATCTTTCGGGCGCGTCAAGAGCTTCATCAACTTTTCATATACGATTAACGATAATCAACTATCACGTGTTAATGAAATTAATGATCTGGGTGTGAAGTTCGATGCAAAACTAACTTTCGCCCAACACATAAATGAAACTACTGCAAAGGCTTTCAAACGATTGGGTTTTACTTTCAGGTTATGCAAAGATTTCAGCTGTGAAACCCTGAAAATAATTTATTGTTCGCATGTGAGGTCCATTATTGAATACAATTCCATTGTTTGGTCTCCCTATTATCATTGCTATGTTAAACAAATTGATCGTATCCAAGAAAAATTTTTACGTTGTAGTGCTTTCAAAATGGGTATAGTTGGTGAACATTGTGAATATGAGGTCATTGAAAAAAAATTGAACATCAAAACACTTTCCCATAGGAGAACTGTATGTGACTTAATATTTTTGCAAAAAATTTTATCAGCTACAATCAACTGCCCTGATTTACTCGCAATTATTACATTGAAAACTGCTGTTCGAAATACCCGCAGTACTGAAATATTTGATATTCCTTTTTATTCAACCAATTACTGCCGTCTCTCCCCACTCAACAGAATGAAAATTACCGGTAATAAGTTTTCCCAAACGCTTGATCTTTTCTGTATGAGCGCATCTAGGATCAGGAGGGTTTTGGATGATGTAAGCCTTTGAAAAATCAGTCATTTAGAATTTTTGTTTCATTATTATTTTTTTTTCATGTAGATATGATATCATTACCAATGTTTATACAATAAAAATATGTGCTTGTCTGTTTCATGTCAAATGTATGCTGTATTTTTAAAATATTCTTGCTATATGTCATATGTTGTTTCATGTCAAATGTATGTAAGTGATTTTCGAAAATAGTCTTATTATAACCTAATTGTAAATTGGGCTAGCCCCGTAAATGAATAAATAAATAAATAAATAAAAATTTTATTTCGTACTTTTCACTACTTTTAGGCATAAAACTCATATAAATTCCGAAAACGCTTTGGTGGTTAGATCAAACAAAAAAAACGTGCATCGCCTTGCGATTTAGTTCAAACAAACCTTTGCTCTAGTATAAATTCTTTAAAACCATAAATGTTTGTGGACTGATTGGTACCATTTTTTTCAGGCAAATGATGGTAAATTTCAAGTGATACAGCTGACGGGTATGCTCAGAGGTATTGCATCTGGTATGCAATACCTGAGCGAAATGAATTATGTACATCGAGACTTGGCAGCAAGAAACGTATTGGTTAATTCCCAACTAGTCTGTAAGATAGCCGATTTTGGTCTAAGTAGAGAAATCGAAAGTGCTACGGAGGGTGCTTATACCACAAGGGTGAGAATGATTTACATTACAATTCACTTAAAAAATAGATGCAATGGAAATTTATATACTGAATGAAAAAAATTACTTCACGCCAAATTTTGGCGAAAGTTCACTGAATGAAACTCGGAATCAACTGAAATTTTGAATGATTGATATTTTTTTAGGGGGGTAAGATTCCTGTTCGATGGACGGCGCCGGAAGCCATTGCTTTCCGAAAATTTACTTCCGCAAGTGATGTGTGGTCCATGGGCATAGTTTGCTGGGAGGTGATGTCCTATGGAGAGCGGCCATATTGGAACTGGTCGAATCAAGATGTTATCAAGAGCATCGAAAAAGGCTACAGGTGAGCTGCTACTTTCAATTCATATGTTATTTGTATATACCAAAAACTATTGAGTGACATTTATGTAGCGGTTGTTGATCCCAACTATATACAACAAAATGGATGGATTAGAAGAAACTGTAAAAGCTACATATGCAGAATTCTGTTTATTGAGTTGAGGCACATTTTCCATACCTGGATCAATCGATACAAAACAAAACAATAGTGGAAATCTATCTCGCCACCAAAATTACATATTTTCTAGCCATACAACGGAATAGATGGGTCACGTGTCCTAAGACAATAATAATAATAACTTTAATGATCCCAAGAAACATACATGTTTATACAGGAAGTTGGAAAAAAAAAAGGCAAAAAAATACATATAAATGGACAAATTATTGAGAAACAAATGAAATAAAGTATTATATCAGTTGCATATACATATATAAATGAAAGGATGGGTGTAAAATAGTATAAATGAATCAGTTGAATCAGGCATTATCGATACATTATAAAAATAATTTTGTGGATAATTAGTCATTATTATTGATAGCTGTGAAATATCTTTTGATCTCTATTTTGCATTTCGCAACAGAATTGATATTCTTTATGTGTGTAGGTAGACTGTTATAAATTTTTATTCCAGAAAAGTAAAACGACTTTTTTCCAAAATCGCTTTTTATTTGTATGATTTTCAAATTATTTTACTGTCTGGTTAGATGATTATGGCTTTCAGAACATATTATGTAGGAAAGATTTGAATATTTATATTTACTCTTAGTTGAATGGATGAAAACACAAATTCTTGACTTGAACAAAGAATATATATTTAATAGGTTCCTCGGTTTGTATAATTTACTTGTTGGCTCTAGAAATGGTAATTTATAAATACATTTAAGGGTTTTATTTTGTAAAGATTTTAATGGTTTCAATGTATATGTTGATGCAGTTCCCCAAACAGATATCAAATAATGTAATTTTGAATAAATAAGACTGAAGTAAATCATTTTTAGATATTTAATTGACAGAAAAGACCGTATTATATATAAAACTCCAATGATTGGAGATATTTTCTTCCTAAGATTTTGTATATGTGTTGTCCACGATAAAGTTGGATCGATTTACATTATATGACGCAGTTCAAAAGAATGCATCATTTACTAATTTTGAGCGAGAGGGGTGCGTTTTGTGAGTCCTTTTTCAGTATGTGGCACCAAGAATCCCAAATGAAAACAAATGTGGATTATAAATTTGGTCCAGAGAGAGTTACTTATATAGTTTGATTCACCTGACCCGAATAAAGAAAATCTCCGAGTTATTTATGGATAAAACGATGACTTTTCAGGATATTTTTGGGGGATACAGATTCTTCGAAGTAGGTAAATTCGCAACTTATGCTTCACAGTATTCAAAATCAATTGACACCATCGTAAAATTCTGCGTTCAGTAGCTTCACTCTCAGTCTGAATAAAAGTACCGCCATTAGCGCCGTCGGTGTTTGTTGACCCTAAGCTCCAAAATTCCCGGCGAAAAGGCAGAAGTCACATTTTTAATTCAAATTTATTTGTGTTCTGTGTGCAGATCCAGAGGTTTGTGTTTTGTGACAGATCTGGTCAACTTGATTGACACACTATGAAAGTTTACTATCACGAGCTGGCGCGTGGTCAGAAATGAGCGGGTTGATTTTTTTTTATATAAAAATCAAAGAATTAGGGAGAAAAATTCAAACTCACAAAACGCGTCACATCATTGGCCTAAACGATATGTGACATCAGACGACATCAGTGGATTTATCGGCATCGATATTTAAACTATGTTGGTGTTGAAATAATTCAAACCTGTATTCCTGTGTCGATTAATAGTGAATCTAGATTTTTAGTGAATCTAGAACGTTACCTGAAAGTGGTTTTATCCAGACACAATCAGACAATTCACTGAAAAGAGATACATTTATGATGACAGCATATTTTGCATCGAATCTCGATTTTTACGTAGGCAGAGTTGAAATGAGTGTTTGCTGTGAAGTAAACATTATGTAATATGATGTATTTGAGCCCATGACATAGATTGGAATTCATGAGTACCTCTACAACAAAGATGTATATATTATAAATCTATATTTCGAAAGATTTGTCAACTAGGTTAGGTTAGTTCAAAACCAAATTTTATACTGCTAAATAGCTAATGTCGAACTCACTTTTGACTAATTCATTCTGAGCTGTATATACATATAACACATTTACTTTAAAATGATTTTCAGAACAATATGAACACGATTTTGGTGATACATTATCCCTTCTCATATTCTCACACCATTATTTTCGTACTTTTGCATCGCTTGAAATACGCAAAAACTCTTCATAGGGTGTATTTCTAAAGTATTTTTGCACTTCGATACCATTCAAGGCTTGCGTAAGAAGTTTTTTGAGCGCCTTCCTTGATCGGTATAGCAATTGAAACTGACCCTCTTAGTATAAACAAACAATGGAAAACGTTAAATGGTCGCGTTTGAACGGCTCAAATGTATTCAATGTTTTGAACTTCACGTTGAAAAATGATTTGAATATTTTCGAACCTATTCATATTATTTTCTACGCCATGAAGATTGATTTATGACATGACAAAAAATCATGCTAATTTGCTATTCTGTGGTTCGGAACATACTATGGTTTCCAGAATCCTTCTTGATTATTTTCGAAAATGTACCAACAATTTTTTCAATAACTTTCATGGTATGTAATCAGTTTCTAGACTAAACTCAATTGTCTTTTTTTTCAGATTGCCCGCACCAATGGATTGTCCAGAAGCGATATACCAATTGATGTTGGACTGTTGGCAAAAGGAGAGAACCCACAGGCCGTCGTTCCAATCTATTGTAAAAACTTTAGATAAATTAATTCGCGTCCCAGATACTTTGAGGAAAATTGCTCAGAATCGGTAAGTTCATCTATAGCTTATACTGACGAAAACTAAATGCAATGGACGATAAATATGTAAAAAGTGCTTACTATATACTTTAATTTATATTTAGTAAGCGCATGTTAGATGATGCCAAGTCTCTGCTTTAGATGTTGCACCGTATTTGTCGATTCATTCTGAATATCAGTAAACACATTTCTCAATTTTTCTCTCTTATCGCTTATGACTGGTTCATCATTTACACAATAATAAATATTATTTTCACTGATGCCCATTAACTATGTGGTTTTGGATATATTCTTGATTGAAAATGGTATATTGTTCAACGAGGAGTCATTTCCCACGAGTATGATATCATATGTGTGGGAAATTAGCATTCCATGCGTTCTACACTATACTTTTTCTACGGCTATAACAGATATTGTTCAGAAAATGAAGCTATAAAAATGGTAAAACCTCGCAATTTTTTCGTCCAGCACCGACTTGTACAAAAATTTGGGATTAGGCTTATTACACCCTCTAGTTCATTTTCAATATTGTCCCGTTGTACGCTTTTTTTTTTTCAGCGGTGAAAACTACCCCTAATTGTCAAAAATTATAGAATAACATCAAAAACCTAAATATGGGTAAAAATAGTAATCATTGTTTCATGCTTTAGGATACAATTTCGTAATCTTTCAACCTACCCTTGTTATAAACTACCCTTAAACCAATGAAATTTTTATGTCTTCGAACTTCAGAATACACTGGTGAGAAATCCACGAAATATACACTCACACACGCTAGCAGATTCTTCTTCTTCTCTGTCTTCCAATATGAATGGAACAAGTGGTACATATAACGTAACGGCCGAGTATACCGTTTATGTAGATTACCACGCTCCGAAGAGGGTAATTCAAATTTAAAAAAAAAATTGATCGTTTTTTTAAGCATAGCTCCTTCATTTTAGGTGATAGAAAATTCTTTCCACAAACGATTTTGTAGAGCTTTTCAAATGCTATAAGACTATGTGAAAAAAATTACTAAAGATCCCTTAATTTTTAAATGGGGAGAGTTCAAAGCGCTTGACTGAGGTGATGTTCCACCGTAAATGTAGGTGTTAAACGGCTATATCTCGCCGAATATTCACTTTACAAAAAATCTACACACAGGAAAAGTTTTGTCATTGAAAAAGCTTCAATTCAGTACTGTATCGTTTCTTTCGTATCTTTAGTATTTTGAGGGATATTTATAAAAAAAGGGTTAAATAACACGAAATTGAAAAAAATCGTTTTCTCTTTGAACTCCAATTTTTCTAAAATTAGGCATTTTAAATTGGTTAAACTTCGTGGGTGTATTAATAGTACATATATAAAGAAAATCACAGAAGGGTGGCAATCAATTTGAGTTACGGGGTACTTTGGAGGTTGTTTTCACAGATTTTTTCGTAGAAAAAAGCGGGTACCGATCTTATTTTGATCATAAGTTGGTCAATTTTCATGCTAGGAAGACATTTTTTCATTCATTTGAAAGCTCTAATTGAATACTTTGAAGAAGATACTTTGAGCTTTCTTCAAAGAATGCAAATTTTTCTCGTTATTTCTCTTTAAATCTTCCAATTTATACATTTGACGAAAAAAGCTAAGCATTAATTTGCTGTATCTCAGTTCGTGTGTGTCGTAAGAAAATTATAAAGGGAGCATTGTTTTTGTTTTTTCAAAAGCTTCACTTTGCCCTCTACACTTTTTTTGATAAAATGCATAGTTTTAGAGTTATTTGCAAAAAACCATTTGAAAAAATCGATTTTTCGTCAAAAAACTGTTACCAACTTCGAATAACTCAAAAAATATTACTTTTACGAATAAAAAGTATGGAACATTTTTTCCTTAGAATTACTTCTTCCGTCGATTCCTACAGTGAAAATGTAATAAAAAATTTCCACCCCCGTGATGGGGCGGCAACCAGCCCCAAGGGTCTAGCGTACAGCTTCATTATATAGAAAATATTCCTTGAGCTATTCCCTACCTTCTGTGGAAATTTCAAGTAAATCTATGGTGGACGAAAAAATTGCGAGCCTAAATGCTTCATTTCCTGAACTAATAATAGCGAAATGATTCAACAAATAACATGAACTTCAAATTTAATTTTATCAATAATTGTGAATATAGCTATCATTGCTTGAAATTTGACATTTCATGGAAGATAAGATATTTGTAATAGTTTCTACAACTGTGCGTCATTGATCTATCAAAAACAATTAAGATGGAGAAGTTTGTTGAATGGTAAATGATTCGGACTTCCATTGTCTATATTTTTGACTCTATTGAAACCTGTTGCTAAGAACGGAATGATTAAAATACAAATCAAGTGAGGAAAACAAAATCAAAATCAAATTTTTGGTCAATAATGAAATGAGGGATTGGTTGATCAAAGAAAATACTGTTGTTACAAAAATCGAGATATCGAATATGAAATATGAATCAGAAAAATTTCAAATAACGAAATAAATGAAATAATATTGTGACTAGAAAATTGAGGTATCGAATGTGAAATACTAGTCAAAAAATGTAAATGAAGAAATTGAATGAAATATTATGAAAAAATGTTGAAACCAAATGACGTTCCGATTGCTGGTAGCCGTAATCGTCTTCGGGTGATTACTGCAGATACCAGCAATCGATACATGAAACTTGGTTTCAATATTTTTCCATAATATTTCGTTCAATTTCTTTATTTACATTTTCTGACTAGTATTTCACATTCGATACCTCAATTTTCTTGTCACAATATTATTTCATTTATTTCGTTATTAAATTTTTTTTTGGCTCATATTTCATATTCGATATCTCGATTTTTGTAACAACAGTATTTTCTTTGATCAATCAATCCCTAAATTCACTATTGACCAAAGATTTTATTTTTTATTGATTTTCTTACTTTATTTATATTTCAATCCTTCCGTTCTTAGCAACAGGTTTCAAAAGAGTTAATAATATAGACAATGGAAGTCCGAACCATTACCATTCAGCAAGGAAGATTGTCAACTACTTTCAAGCAAAGACAAGTTTGTGTTATAGCCGTGGAAAAAGTCTATTTTATAGTACCACGTTGCAACTGTCTAAATTTGTTTTTTCAATTTTTCCTTCAATAAAACTTCAAAATACGAAATCTATCCAAAATCACCCCCCAACATCGACACTAAACACTCACACATCCCTCATTCTTTTTTTCTCGCTCATTCTAGAAGTCGCCTGCCATATAATCTTCCCTGGCCCACACAAACCTCACCACCCCCTCACATTACAACAGACATGCAATTGTCAGAACTGCCCCGCCTCCACCACAATCCGTACTTCGGGTCGCTACAAAGACGTTCCAACTACGCTCCTAACGTCGTAGAAGTGGAAACGCATCCGTATTACGGTCTACCGGATATAATACTCTTGCAAAACTACGGGGTAGTGTCAGACGTGAATCCCGAACTCGAAATGAGAAGGAGATTGGAGAGCGATTATCGAAACTCTTTGCTGGAGCACGAGATGAAAAAGAGGTTCAACAGCTTGTTGAATTTGAAGGAAGAGAAAGTTTACAACGATGCCGGTATCGGTCAAGCTCGAGAGATGAGTACGAACCAGTGGATGGTGAACAATTTCGATAGTAGGCCTAGAAACCAACCCAGTAATAACGCCCCGCATTACTACCCCAATTTAGACAGCAGGTTCATGGATATCAAGAATACGCCGCGAGAGGGCGCCGGCCAAAGTCAAGGAATGACGAATTTCTTCTTCGATGAGACAGAAGAATTCGACCGAAGGGCTGAAAGTTTATTCGGCAAAAAACCCGAGGATAGCGAAGACTTCAGTAAAAGGCCCGATCAGTTTTTTTCGAAAATGATGACTGACGGAAATGAAACGTCTCTTTTGGAGCTGAGCGAGCAGTTTTCTGACAATTTCAAGGAAGATTCCAACGTTCTCGACAGTTCTGATAATTTGTTCGACGCTAATGTTGAGAGGGGGCGCGCGAAGACAGTCGTAGAGGAAAAAAATGCACAAACTGGGGGAGCTTGGGTCAATTTTATTAATGTGTAAATATGCTTTCTGTGGTTTTTGTTTGCAAGGTATTGTTTTGCTTTTTACTTTTTCGCATGCTGCACTAACACTACATTTAAGCTTTCTTTGAACTACAACTAATCATTTGATTTTATTGATTAATCCGACATTACCTATACAGTATATATTAAGTGATAATGGTTATATTTGTGAAATCAATTGAATTTAATTATGAAGCATAGTCGATATACAACTCCGTCAAGTACAAACGATACTTCACCCAATTTAGACAACACGAAACACTTGTACAACTCATCCAATGCAATTTGGCAGTGAAATTCGCCCCACTTCCGCTTGAGCAGTGAAACCTTGTGAAGGTTTCAAACAGCCGGTTGTTCTTATGAATCCAAAATGGGCTCACCTTGGACGAAAAAGCTGAATGCACCGTAATATTAATAATTATTAAATTCAGTATTATTTAGTTTCCTATTTTTATAATTGATTTTTTTCCAATTTGTATCCTGTTCCACATTGAAATAAAGCTGTTATTGTTATTAAACAAAAAATCATATAGTTAAGCCTTACCTTGACTCATTTAGGACAGAAAATGTTTGAATATTTTGAGGTTCTTGATGAAACAGATCAACGTTACATTCAGAACGAATAATAAGCTGTATTTATAATAAAAAGAAGTTAAAATTTGGCGTCACAGAGGCCAGAAGTTTATGAAATATCATGTCCGATATTTTACATAGGTCAAACGTAAAGAATATTCGGTGCTTGTAGTAAAGAAAACAAAAATGGTTTCCAGAAATGGGAAATCAAACTATACCTATGCATCACATGACATAGGTATATGCTCTTGATCATGAATTCAAAATACTTCATCTCTAGGAGAAAGGTTTACACAACTCGACCTCCTGGAAATTATGAAAATTCTCTTCTTCTATGGAATTGAATAATTTGCCTTCGTTGAATATGTTCTTTCCAAGTGATTAAATCCAACCAATCCCTAGAAGTGACTTCTCTA
Organism: Zygogramma bicolorata; assembly: GCA_032362365.1. NCBI lineage: Eukaryota > Metazoa > Arthropoda > Insecta > Coleoptera > Chrysomelidae > Zygogramma > Zygogramma bicolorata. The sequence goes on from JAVJAQ010005730.1 coordinate 267,315, forward strand.
TGTATTGAATGAGTAATTTATGGTTGAACCGAACATGTGGAAATGTGGATTTGGGCAAAGTAATATTTATTTTAATTTTGAAATTTTTACCTAGAAATTATTGGCATATTTTATGCAGCACCTCCTCTAGAAACCACGCATGCGCATCAATCAAAATTTTTTAATATGTGATTTGGAATTTTGGAATTGGAGGAACTTACTGAAGTTTTATCGTCACTGGTTCTGTAATTTTCATAATTCGCGCATGCGCAATTGCCAATTACACTTTCACTTTGAACAGTTGAATTTTCTGAAGTTTAAGTGAAAATGTTGGAGATAAAATGGACTATTGAAGTCGAAGTTGAAGTAAAAATTACTGTTGCTTAGATCTACGCCAAACGTAATGATCTGGTGCAAAAACATAAATTTGTAAACTTCCTATGAAATGGAATGAATGTATTCTAAGGACTTCAGTATTTTTCAATTCATTTTCTTGCTTTTGGATTCGGAATAACTATTAAAGTATTTATTGTACGACCAAAAAAAAAAACACCCAATTTTTTGCAAATTCTTTTTTTCGCTCCGATTTCGTGGGGGCATGCAACTATTTGATTATACATTGCAGAGGTAAACCACCCTTCCCACTTCCCACCTAACATTTGAACGAAACTGAATATCAAAGTGAGACAAAAATTACATAAAAACAATAGTGTGAGTCATTCGCAATCGAGAGGATGCTATCAACTTTATTTTTCAAATAAAAAGGGGGGTCTTACTTGATTCCTCGTTTGACAGGTCTTTCAATTCTCTATATCCAACACGACCATTACTATTTAATTTCAAATGATTTTCAAACTTGGGAAAAATCAGTATTTCGTTGGAAATTCAATTCAAAAATCACTTGAACTCATTCAGCGTCAAAGTAAGTAACCCATCATTTTTAAAGTAGGTAATTTCGACTGCTGAGACCACAGGAACGGTTAGTCTACCTGGAATGTGAACTAGTGTTGGATAGAAAATCGAAAATACTATCAAACCTTATATCACAAGAATAACGTTTTAATTTTACAAAAAAATTGATTGAGCGAATTATGCACATTATTGATTTTTTTCTGTCAAAAATTCCTAAAAGTGATATCTCTTCACGTAAATCTTGTCCTTCCTTGATATCCATAGTTAAAGGGGGAGGCTCTTTAGGTCCGTACTGTATATGTATGTTTTTACCCATCGGAAAAACATTACTAGCAATAAAAATTTTGTACCCCAAATACTTATTTGAATGACTGATTCCATCGGTTAGATTACATTAAAAAGATAAGTTTCTGTGAGGACTGTTTCAATAACCTTTTTTTATCCGATTCCAGATCGAACAACCCTCTATCAGCCGACGCTCCCGATCTCACCAACTTCACTTGCGTCGAAGAGTGGCTGAATTCGATAAAAATGACGCGATACCTGGAGAATTTCCATTCCGGGGGCATCAATTCCATGGACGCCGTCGTGAATCTCACAGTGAAAGAGTTGACGGAGCTGGGCATAACGCTCGTCGGACACCAAAAGAAAATCATGAACAGCGTCCAGAATATAAGGGCTCAAATACGCGTCAACGGTTCAGAGGGATTCCTCGTGTGAGCGCTCTGTATAGAACGGGACTTTTAGCAAATGAATTGTGTCAAAGTATAGTATAAGGGACACGTTTTCGTGACAAGAACTCGCAGCTGGATATAATATAAAGTGAGTTATTATAGTATATTCGAAATCGTGGCAGCTTGGCTTTATTTATTCTACTCGAAACAAATCAAAATATAAGTGATGTCTGCTGATGGACTTTCGCGCGTTTCGCCTTTCTTATGTTATGAGATTTTTCAATTGTGATTTTTTATATATGCGACCTTTGGTTAGCGATGACCAAAGTAGTGCTGGCCAGGCCGACAACTGTTATTATTTGACCTGTCCTGTAAATATAATTAGGTTTTACTTTTCACTAACTTTATACTTGTATATTTTCATGTTATTATAGTAATTATTATGGAAATTATTTATTTTTGCCATATTTATACTCGCGCGCTTGAGTGGAAATGAACTCGTTTCTGCTATAGTGTGAACATTTTTCGTCTTCTCTGAACAAAACGAAGGACAAAACACCAAAACTATTTGTTTATAGCCAAGTATAATCAAAATAATGTTATTTTTTCACATATCACGTTAACTATTACATAAATTTATATTCCACCTCATTTGAATTTGGGAAAGATGCAAAGTACAATGATTTGTGAAATTTTTATTGTTTAAAAATGAAATTTAGATAGAGTCAGTGTTAAGATTTGTCCGTAGATTAAAATCTATATAAAGACTGTTCGTCTAAATAATTCTAAATATACATTATCTAAAAGATAGCAATAATTCAGTGTTTTTACATGCTCTTTTCGTTCGATTGGGATGTTGAATTCATTACAAATTTAATACTAATACAATCATATTTGGTGTGATACTCATTTGGTTCTGAAAATTTGTCGAAAGTATAAATAATCTGGACATATATTCTCACAAAGACGTCCAGGTGCGTTTTAATGTTTCATTAAATTTTGCAAAATACAGGTGTACAATCGATATATATGAAACTGTAATTGTACTTAATTTTTATACTGCTCAAAACCTAATATATACATACGCCTAACTAATGTATTTACTTAAAAAATTCCTTTATATATATTTATAGATGAAAATAATTGACTGAAGTACGTATCAGAGAATTTTGTGCAACGGTTTTATTTATATAACAGATTTCCCGAACATTCCAATAATTTGTATATTATGATATAGTCATTTGTCGAGATATTTTAGAATGTTGCGAGAACAGTGATGATTTTGTAATCTCTGTTCAGTTTCACAAATTTATATGCATTTAGTGAAATCGAAAAGTCATTCACGCATCGTTTGTGCATTCAGAGGATCTTGTTCAAAATAGAATTCATATTCTCTCTCATCACTTGATCCCTTCCGAATATGGTAATTACTGTATAATTTCCATTTTTTCAAGACCCAAACTCAAAATAAATTCATTTACTCTAAATAGAAGAAAAAAATTGTATTTTAAATAACAATGATCCTATTAAAAATACATTTTCTGTGGTGAATTTTGGATTAGTGAAAAAAGCTGTAATTGAATGATTGAAAATTAATTTTTCATTCCTTTTTTTGATAAAAATGAACTAAGTTATGTGGGCACGTATTGAAATGTTTCTGTGAAAAAACATTACTCAAACTTGCACTAAAAGTTTTTTTTCCTCTAAACCAAAATATTCAGAATTCAATTACCAATTTATTAAATATGGTTGTGCATTCAGAGGATCTTGTTCAAAATAGAATTCATATTCTCTCTCATCACTTGATCCCTTCCGAATATGGTAATTTTTAATTAATTTATTTAATTTTTTTCATTTTAATTTTTTTTTCAGAACAAACGTATCACTACAATAACAGTAATTTTTTTCCGCTTTTCCATTCACCCAACATGTGAACTTGGACAAAGTTTAACAGATCCATAGATGAATAAAATACTTGAGGATATTGTTCTCTCAACTATTCTTACCTTTCGACATTACTTTATAACTCTTGTGTTATGCATGTTTAGCTCTAAATGTGCCTATTTGAGGTGTCACTGTCAAAAACAGAATATCATTTTTCATTGCCTACACTTTTTTTAATGTTCAGTCACTGGCATAATTGATCTCGAAGAAGTGGGTTCCATTTAGAAATTATATAAAAATTATTTTTCAAAGTGATGCACTTTCTATGATCAACTTTGAAAAATCATGGAAACGCCCCATTGATCTCCTCAAATTATAAATGGGCACCATCGAAAGATCACACAAAAGTTTGGGAAAAAAATTGTCAAATATATGCTTCACACTCAAGTATGCAAAGTTCTGTTCTTTCAGTTCATAAATATCCCCTTTCAGGCACATATCTTTATCTTTAAGAAACTTCCAAGATTTTTCTTCATTGGCAATTATATAGTAGCATTATATATATATATATACCGTGTGTCACAGACTCATGGTACACCCCAGTTTTCTCCTTTGTTTTTCTAGCTATATTTTTGAGATTCGGAACATCGAATAAGCTCACTGAACAGCATTTCTCGACATATCTGAAAGAAAAAAACAACTTCCAATTTTTCCGGAAATGACATCAACTTTCGATTCTTGAATGGGACACCCTGTATATTGTTACATGATCGTCTAGGGATGATCATGAGGAACCCAACGATACCAGGTTTGATGATGTTATCTCCAATGACTGCGGAGATATCGCCATTTATATTATCCATAAGCGCAACGAGTAGGAGAGAGAAACTTTACTGGTGGGTCAATCCAATTCTCTCTCCCACTCATTGAGCTTATGGATAATATAAATGGCGATATCTCCGCGGTCATTGGATAACATCATCAAACCTGGTATCGTTGGATTCCTCATGATCATCCCTAGCCGATCATGTAACAATATACAGGGTGTCCCATTCAAGAATCGAAAGTTGATGTCATTTCCGGAAAAATTGGAAGTTGTTTTTTTCTTTCAGATATGTCGAGAAATGCTGTTCAGTGAGCTTATTCGATGTTCCGAATCTCAAAAATATAGCTAGAAAAACAAAGGAGAAAACGGGGGTGTACCATGAGTCTGTGACACACGGTATATATATATATATATATATATTGGAAAATTATAATTGAGTCTTAAAATACAAAATGATCTGATAGTTCAATGTTGAGAAGCGTCCAAATTTGTTCAATGACTACCTTTTAAACTAGTTATCAAAAATCATTAAAGTGTTCTTTCGTTACTTTAACCCCTAGACCATTTTGATGGGTGTATTAACCGAATTGTCGATTCGAATTATTGAAAATGTCAAATGGGTGGCTTTTCCAAATGACGCGTCCTGGATAAAACCATTACTGAAAACTGAGTAAATGATTTTCAAACACGAAATATTTGAAAAAAATATGATTTGAGTTTAAAAAAAATCATGTGAAAAACTCTGAGAGGGCGTGCACCTTGCATTACCCCCCTTTAAAGTATGAACCAATGGGCAATGATATTCTGAAAGCTAATATTCCTAACGAGAAAATGCTCGTTTTGAATGTTATGTATAACTTCCATAAAGATATTTCTTTCTGTACTGCTCCAATAAGTCAGTGTAAAATTGTAATATATTTGTAAAATATTAAGATTATTCATTATAAAATATTAAATAGCTTGAATCCGAGTGTTTCATTTGCCCAAATTAAACTACAATTCACATCGAAACAGAAATAGAAGTTCGAACAATAGAGCAGGTTGCCAGTTCTGAAATCAAGTAACAATATGTGTGGTTTCACTTCAGAAGGGTGACCGCTGTACTCGTGAATGAGTCTCGGTTTGTACTAAGAATCGCGGCGCACGTTGAAAGGTGAGATTCCGTTGATCCGCAGCTCGCGCAAAGAGTTGCTGTTCGTAGAAGGACGACTTATCTGTAGATTCGATTACCTTGGCAGAGTAAATTATGACAAACTTCTCTTACACTCATACCGCTGGGTGGTTCAACTGAGGTGTCGCCTGCCCTTGGGGCACGAATTATATCAAATGCTTTGAAATTAATTGAGGAGACGTTTTCAATTCTGAGGCCTTTGCAATCCCACAGCAGGGCTTCTAATCTTGAGATGAATCTATATCCGATAATTGTGTCTTATTTCGACACATATAGTACATATCGCTTCAGTCACTATTGGAATGAAAATGAATCCGCATCACTCAAGAATTGGACCCCTGATGCCGAAGCTGGTGGGCATTCGAATTGAACAGAACTCAAAAGGGATCATATTATTTAAATACTTCCATCGTATATGTTAATATAATAATATGAAGCGGGACATTTTCGATCAATTACAGCGATAAATTCCCGGCGGGAAATTTTCGGGCTGGTAAATACCCGGTAGGTATCGAAAAATACCCGCTCGGTCCGTGTATCTATAGTAACGATTGTTAAAATGTACATTTGTCATCTTGACAGGCATAAATACTGAATTTTAAACGTCGTTGTTTTAACTCCGGAAATATTCTACTGAAATACACCCGTGCATCAAAATAAACCTGATTATTTTTTTCACTTGTCAAAATGTGACGTTTTTGTCAATTCAACCGATAGTAGCGGGTTATTCTATGGTTATTCTTGCCAATCATTGGGTATTATACTGATAAAACTGCCTGGTCCTTTCGATAAAACGTTTACCTTTGAACTGTCAAATCTATACGGTTTACCGCGTCGATTCTATTGAACTGGCTCATATTTATATAAATTATCATGAATGAAGAGTTACCTTATTATTAATAGTCATTCACTTTTCACTTTTTCAGGATAATAATAACATAACACATTTCAATTAACACTCAAACACGTAAATAGCTCATCAACCCCAATTTTATGCCAGATATAGCGAACGACCGGATCAAATATTTAAGGTTTTGTTAACTCAAATGAAGATGGCGTACAATTAGTTTTTATTAAATACAATTCATTTTGTTGTGGTATGAGAAGAAACCGTGTTGTATGAAGATTTTGATACAACGACATAACGAATGATTTTATGTTCCTTCTGGCGCGATTTTCATTCCATAGGAAATTTTCAATTATCAACCTTGTACAATGAGAGGTGTGACGCCATCTCTTATTGGTATCATCGGCAAGCATTATCATATTCAATGCGTAAGTATCATATCTCTTCTGGATCATAGAGGGCATACATCGTTGTTTGACATTTCAAATTTGTAAAATTTTCACCTATTCTCCTGTCCTTCTTATGTAAATGAAATACTGATCAATTAAATTGTTCTTCCTTCTATTTGTTCAAAAAATAATCTCTCCAAATACAACTCGTTCTTCAAATTTAATATCAGATCTCATTTTTGAAAAGGTTCATGTTAAAAGGGCTCAAAAAAGGTACTTTGCGCAACACACGCAAGCTTTAACTGGCCATATCTGTTTATTTTCTACCTGCAAAAAAAACGGGAGAATTTTCAGAAAAAGAAAACCTATAATTTTATGCTCCACAAAATTTTGCATGTCATCAATAGTTTTTGAATTACTTTGGAGAAAATGCGATTCTTTGCTAAATTACGAAACTGATTTTCTCTCAAGCTCAATTTTTTTCAAAAATAAGTACTTTCAACTGGTCAAACACTCAGAACGTATTATTAGAACATAAATAAAGTGAATTGTAAAGTGGCAACGATTTTTTTCAAATGGTTGGAAGAGAGAGTGAGATTTTCACTATTTTTTCCAACGAAAAAATAGAGATCGACATTTTCCTCTTCATACCTCTCTGTTTTGATGCTAGGAACTTTTAAAGAAATAAAAATGAAGGTTTTTTAAAGGACTTTAAAAAAGGTTCCATGAGTTTTCCCCGAAAAATTCATTGGTTTTTGTACGTAGAAACCATAGTAGAGATAGAAACTTTTCATTTTGGCGTTTGAAAGTACCAATCAACTTTCACTATGCAATAATTCCGTTTGTATTGGGTTTGCATATATCATAAATACACAATAATCTTTGGTTTTTATAAGCTATAATTTTGCCTCCACAGGTTTTTCGACTAAATGCATATTTTTTCAGTTATTCGCAAAAAAGAATCTGAAAACGTGTTTTTTTTGCCTGAAAACCAACAATTCCACTCGCTTATTAGTCGATAATTATTGTCTTTCAGAAAAAAAATCGTAGAATTAGTCAATTTATCGATTTCAGTACTTATTTTCAATGAAAAAGTTTGCACCCCAAGGAGTGGCATCCACTCCCAAGGAAAAACAAACTACAGCACAGGGTAAGCTCCGAAATAGCCTATAGAATAGGTAACGAGAACCTAAATCCGGATTTTCGATTATAATTGCACGAGTGCATAAAAATTACCGATAATTTTGCAAGAAATAAGCGTGATATCTAAAAATTGTTGAATTTATTTTCATATTTTGGCGAAAGTGCCCGAGTCCGAAGGACGAGGGCTCTTTTACAAAATATGAAAATAACCGAATGCAATTTGTTTAAGATATCACGCTTGAATGCAAAATTATCTGGTCATTTTTATGCACGAATGTATTTCATTGGAATATTTCACGAATAAAGAAATTCTCTAGGAAATGTTATTTTTTGTTCATTTATAGAAGACTCGAGAACATATCTCGACATAATGAGTGAATATGGGTTTCATTCAACCATAAATACCACTACAAGGTCAAGAAATAGATCGGAATCATGTCTAGATCACATATTTATTAAAACTAAACAACAAAACTACAATAATCTATTGCCTATCACTATCTCCACCACAATCACAGATCACTACATAACTTTACTACAAATCGTACTGAATAATAAACAAATAAATGAAATCAAAAACAATCCAAAAAAATACTTTCAAAGATTAGACAAAAAAGCACTGCTTGAATCCATTAGCCACATTAATTGGGAGCATGAATTGTACCCGATGCGTGATCTTGAATCTGTAACAGAAAAATTTATAAATATAATAAATACCTGTATTCGTAAATCAACGAGATACATAAAAATAAAAAATAGTGAGCGCAGACGAAAAAACTGGATTACGAAGTCTTTGATAAAACATATCAACAAAAAAACCTACTATATCGCTTATGGAAACAAGACCCAACCAATGTGTACATGAGAAATAACTATCTAACAACCAAAAAAGTAACTGAGAAAAAAATAAAAGATGCAAAAAACAAGTATTATGAGAAATTGATGGAAAATGAACAGAATACAAGCAGTAAACTATGGAAAACGGTTAATGAAATTCTTAAATTCGATACAAAAAAACAAATAAATAACATTAAAAACGAGAAAGGGGAAGTCGTCACCGATCAAAAAATAATTGCTGACATGTTTAACAGCTTTTTCGCTAATGTAGGAGGAAATTTAGCATTAAACATCAAAAAAAATCCTAACTACAGAAGTAAGAAAAATATAAACAATAATTCAATTTTTCTCACACCAACCAGTATGAATGAGATGAAAAACACTATAAATGAATTAAAGAATAATAAATCCCCCGGGCATGATGGAATCAAAGCCGAAATCCTCAAGATTATTATTGAATTCATCAAAAAAACCCTAATGGACATTATAAATAAATCATTCGAATCTGGAATATTTCCTTCAGTTCTAAAGAACTCAATAGTAACCCCAATATTCAAATGCGGTGAAACAGATAATGTCACGAATTATAGGCCTATATCCGTTTTATCATCGATTAGTAAAATCTTCGAAAAAATTTTAAAAGCCAGATTGTGTACATTTCTAACAAAATACAATCTACTGTCAACATCTCAGTATGGGTTCAGAAATAAGAAATCTACTATAGACGCAATTCACTCCCTAACAAAAACCATCTATGAATCTCTAGACTCAAGTACCCCTTCGCTAGGTGTTTTCATAGATCTGAAAAAGGCATTCGATACGATCGACCACTCCATACTTCTAGATACCCTGGAAGATATTGGTGTGAGAGGTACAGCACATAAATTACTGAAAAGCTACTTAACGAACAGGAAACAAAGAGTGAAGATTGGAAGCCAAATCAGTGCAGAAATGAAAATAACATGTGGTGTACCTCAAGGGACAGTACTGGGGCCGGTGCTATTCGTAATCTATTCAAATGACTTATTCATACAAAAAACAATCGGAAAAATTATAAGTTTCGCAGACGACACGGTGATATACTATAGAGATGACGACTGGTATAATCTAAAACTAAACATTGAAAAAGACCTAGGAGAACTCAAAAACTGGTTTGACAGTAGATTACTTTCTATTAACTTTGACAAAACAGTATACTTACCTTTCAGCAGAGTCTCTCAACATCCTTACCAGAATAAACTCTGAACATTCAGCAAGACCTTGTAATTAAACCTGCAAAAAAAATTAAATATCTGGGTATATATATAGATAGATAATCACTTCAGATGGGACCATCACATACAGTACTCAGTAAAAAAACTACGTTGTATTTCATATCGACTCAAACAAGTCGGAAGATTATTCAATTACAAATACAAAAAAATTCTATACCACAGTTTAGTCGAATATCACACTTAAATTATGGCATTATTGGTTGGGAGTATCAAAACCTTACCTGCATGCTCTAGAAGTTTCTCAAAGACGATTTCTTCGAATATTACTCAACAAACCTGCAAGATATGCGAGTAATTTGCTTTATACAGAAACACAAATATTAGATGTCAGACAATTATACATTGTTCAGATAGGATGCCAACTATTCAAAAACAAAACTGAACATGATTCTCCAAACCATCCATATGCAACGAGAACAAGGTACAACCATTATATACCACTGGTTTCTAAATCTATAACACAAAGGAGCTACTGGTATCTAGCTCCCAAAGTATTCAATTATTTACCGAAAGAAATTATAAATGAAACTTCTTTGAAACGCTTCAGAAAGCAACTAATATCATTTGTGCAGAAAAATAAAAGAATGGATATTCAAAAACTGGTTGAAGGTTGAAACACTATCCACAACATATTCTTCATACTTATTTTTGTCCCATTTCACAGATTACTATGATTTATAATTGAGGATTAAACGACTTACCTGAAGGAAGTTCAATCCAAATTATACGAGGTTGGTCACATCCGAATAGATCACCTTGTAGTAGTACCTCTATGACTGAAATGCGCAAGTTGAAAGAAAGAATAATTCACGATGCCCCTATCTCACGAGTCCTCACCCGAATATCCGTAAATATACCTTGCGATGATATCGCCTTTTTGGGTCGGGATGACAGAAAAAATAATATATTGGATTATTTTTTTTTTCTTTGAGATGGGTGGGTGTCTCTCTATTCGGATGTGACCAACCTCGTATAATTTGGATTGAACTTCCTTCAGGTAAGTCGTTTAATCCTCAATTATACTTCGGTTGGTCCCATCCGAATAGATCACCTTGTAGATGTTCAAAGAATTATTAAAAGGCGATCAAAATTTTATTCAGACTGATCTCATACTAATGAAGTAGTCTAAATGAACTGTTTATGTCATTTGATTCACCACTATAAACTAAGAATTTGATACAGAGAGTATTTGAATGCTAATACAATATAATGTTGCAAAACTCAAATAACCAGAAACCTCACACTCGTTTAATGAAATTGCGGAGGTAATCCGCAAATGTACCATTTGTAATTACTGGTCTATGTAGAATTTACCAAAAGTATTTTATTTTTCGGACCAGCCTTCATTTGATCGTATGGTGTCCGTGCTCATATCGATTTGGTTGGCCGCAGAAATGGCAGCATGTCTTGTGCTGAGGTGTAGCTGGGTGATTTTTATAAGTAAAAATGAGAAAAAAACCTTATTGAATGTGTGCGGTTTTTTAATTGATAATCGTGGATGTCATACACAATTCACGTTCCACCGTGGAAAATGGTCTAAAAAAAATATACATGTTTGTATTTGTTGCTCTCTTGGTCTTCTGTGGATAATTTGGTTCTCGGCAGTGAAGAGACAAGCACGTCCGCCCCTCAAGCGGAAGACTCGGGTTCAACTACCCATCGAGCTTCCGTGCAGGGACTCACACGCCAAGAGGCAAGAGTAAGATTCGACCTCTGAAGGGCGACACTCGTCAACCGGTAAACGATTTTTTTTTTTTTTTGTACTGATCATACAATAAAAATGCTTCTCATTCTGATTTTGAATCACATTTTTACGCTTTAGCAAGCTTTAGAGCAACCATAACAATAAGTTTGTGAAATATTTTTCAAAATGAGGTTTTCCGATTTTTCTAATTTGGTCAACAATTCGTAAGGGTCCCAGATTTTCTCATATCGGGAAAAAAGTGGATCGTATTTTGAAAATACCCCTCTGAAACATTTCCATTGTATCATAGTTACATGCATGATATATCAGATTTCAAGCTGATCTATGTAATTTCCTAGTACAATAATTTTTACCTAGCTGCACCCATGGGCGATCTACCTTATCCACATCTCCTTCTCAAATATCCACCAATGAGACGAAAATAAATTGTATGGTTCCATCGTATTTGCAATCAGTGATGCCATCAGAATCGCTGAAGGTTCACCCCTCAGTTTTTCTCCTGGAAAAATGGATGCCAGACAAAATCGGTTCACCCAGGGAAAGATGGCACCACAGTGGATGTAGGTGCTTAAACGAAACTGAAAAAATTATATATTGTGGTTCAAAATACAATATAATGGAATTCAAAATTGATATCAATTTGTAGAAACCAAGTTTGGGACTGCGATAACAGAAACACAAAACATGTTACTTCGTCCCCTTCGATCATTTTCAATATTCTAGGAAAATGTGGAAGTGGGATGATTGGGAAAACACAAATGTTTGTGAAAAAACCTAGTTAATGTAACGCATCAGTTGCATAACTTATGGGGTTTGGCTGCAAAGATAAAAATGTTTTACCCTATGTGTTAGAGTAGTTAGTAAACAGATCAACTTCAGGTTATCGAAATTTTTGGCCCGCTCTTGGAAGGCGTATTCTCGATATTGCATTCCGAAGGTGAGACATCATGGACTTTGATCTGCTATAAACTCATAGTTCGAATTTATTTATGAGACGAACATCACTAGTTGATAATTTTATATACATATACACACATATATACACATATACACATACATATATATATATACATATATACACACATATACATATATATATTCTCCACCAGAAAACTCAAGTTCCTGGATATCATTATGCTTAATTCTTCACACCACTTCCAAAAATCACCAGCCAGTCCGTTGAAGTTTGGGTGCTTCATTCCAGACATCCGGTTGATCTGCGCGTTGACGGTGTTGTTGTCTCTATGCGACAAAATGTGACAGTTTGAGGAGAACTGCCTGAGGGTTTTGAACATTAATGTGAAGTTTGGCCTGCTTCACTGAAACCTTTGGCTTTCTCGTTGTTGCATGTAATATTCTGGAAAATTCAGGCCTTGTTTTACCTTCTAGTTGCCTTACATGAAAAGTCACTGTAACTCGGTGGAAATTTACATTGTCAAAATCTCCTCGATCCGTCTGCAAGGTTATACATCGGTGCCCTTCGAATAATTTTGTAGACGGCCACCTATATTCAACCACAAGGCAAACCGAAATCAAGTGTCAAATGGATTTATTTTCCATTAATATTGAATCGTAATGATTACAAAGATACCTCAAATTTGTTGGATGTTTCCTGAACACTCCATCTTGGTAATACTAATTGAAAAAGATGTCGTCTAAATAGCTACAGATACAAAAAATTCCTGAACTCAAAAAAAGTATAACCGTTTCTGAGATTTTTGTAAATATATAAGGTGCAAAGATAAGCCAAAACACAAAAAATTGAAATTCAAAAATTTTGTGTCTAGATTGCAATCGCAAATACTTCTTATGTTTATCGGCATCTGTCGAATCCACTGACGTTAAAAAACAATTGTCAGACATCAGATTTTTCACAGCTCCAAGTGAGGGGCTGTGATGAATTCATGCAAATGTTTCAGATTCAAAAGAAATCTATAGCTATCAGTAAGACTCAAACCTGAGAAAATAGCTGAACTAAAAATTGTTCTTGACATTGACGGCTGGTCCAATGTAGTCAAATTCCAGTAATATAGCTAAACACTCACAACATGGGTTTAGCCGGCTGGGTGGAATTGTCGGGGTTCAGGTGCCAGTTTTTCATAAGGTAGAGTATAAAAATGGATTTTTTATCTCTGAACACATTCCAAAATGTTGGAGTTGTTTGTTATAGATTGCCACGTGCTGTCAAATATTTAATGCGACCAGCGTATAAGTTCAAATATGTTATTTCGTCCATTTGTTGTTGTACGTTGTGAACCGCTCTCACCATCCTCTGTTTTGTCTGCTTGAGGTGTCCCCCCTCTGTTGATTTTTCTAAGACTGCCATTGACTTCGATGAGCAGTGCCCTCGAGGTGTTTTGAAGGGAAAGGTTGTACCTTCAGGTCTAGTGCAAGCAGAAATCTCCTGTGGTTCGAAATCGAGGGAGGAACGTTGCATAATGCTTCATCAGCACCGGCTTTGTCAGACAAAGTAGTCTTGAATGCTTCAGCATATCGATCACTCATCAGGCATAGCTGTACTGAGTGCTGAGAAACCTTTGCCCAACGAAATATGAGGGTCCAGTAGAAGACCTCAATTCAGATGTCGAGAAAAAAGGTCTGAACTACCGGATTCAGTTGGGGTGGATATGAGGTAGTGTAACGGTCTGGAACCTGCGCCAACAGAAAAGAAATTGTTTTCGTGCGCGAGACACTCGGCGAGCACAACTCAGGAAGTGTGCGGGACAAAAAAACGGCGTATGATGATTGAAGGTCAGCCGTAGAATGATCTACAAAGTAGATTGCCCCTGCCGATGATCAATGATCAGAAATCATGGTCAGTCTCAGCTGTTTCCAATTATACGTCCACTCACGTCTTTGGTTCCGTTCTAAAACGTGACAAAATATGAAAAACAAACTTACTTACGACGAGTAAGAACAGAGTTTGTCCTCGAGTGTTTTTAGGTTCCTCGTTGTCGTTCTCTTGTGCTTGTGTCAGATAGGTACACCACTGCAGTGCGAAATCATCCTGGATATCACTACCGTAAAACTTTGCTTCAGTCGGATCATCTCCCAGTACAGTAGTAACAGCGTTATCACTACGGAAAGATTCACTGTTGGTGGCGGAAAATTCCGATGTCAAATCTGACGACGGACCTGCGCCCACCAAAGAGAAATTGTCTTTGGGCACGAGACACTCGGCTGGCACAACTCAAAAAGTGTGCAGGGCAGAAAACGGCCTAGGATGATATAGAATAAATTTCAGCCGTATGTTGATCTACAAAGTAGATTGCCCCTGCCGATGATCAATGATCAGAAATCATTGTCAGTCTCATCTATTTCCAATTATATGTCCACTCATTCCGTTGGTTTTTCTATAAAACATGACAAAAAACATTAAAAACAATCTTACTTACTAAACGAGTAGGAACGGAGTTGTTCCTCGAGTTTCCGTAGTGTTCGCCAAGTTTCTACGTTGTTTTCACTGAGCATCGTTTGTTTTGTTTCCCATAGTACATATGGAAAATTTTCTTCAATTCACTTATTTACACTAATTTACACTTTCGAACTTATCACATTCAGCGCAAGAAGTATATTGACGGATATTCGGGTGAGGACTCGTGAGATAGGGGCATCGTGAATCATTCTTTCTTTCAACTTGCGCATTTCAGTCATAGAGGTACTACTACAAGGTGATCTATTCGGATGGGACCAACCGAAGTATAATAGCCCATAATATATGTAATCATTACTCATGAGCTTCAACATTTCTGCAGATATTGAAATGTTTGTATGTTAACCCATGATCATCTATGCTATGATATTTTATAAAATTGATTGAATATAATTTTAATTAATGTACATTACTTTACACTTAGTTATATTCCTATTTACTCATAATTGTATGTATTGTAATTCCACGAACAAGTATGTATAATACTTCCGTGGATTTTTTATGTTTATTCATATCTGTAATATTTTAACAAAACTGTTTCGATTTTTTTTAGCACGAATAAACGTCATTCATTCATTCATACTTTCCTCTATAGATTGTATGGAGCACTCACCATAACGCGAAATATTTTTCTATTTTTGAAGTGTATCTGACATTTATTTGTGTTGTTTACTGACCTCTAGCGATTCGGTTTCAAATGTGTTGTTATGGTGACTTGATACAATGCAATTACCGCTGTAAGTTTTCGATAATTGCATTGCTCTTATGGGACATTTTATATATGAGGGGAATATTCGTTTATAATTGGACGAGTGCATAAAAATTACCGATAATTTTGCAAGAAAGCGTGATATCTGAAAATTGCAAGAGTTTATTTTCATATTTTGGCGAAAGTGGCCGAGTCCGAAGGACGAGGGCTCTTTTACAAAATATGAAAATAACCGAATGCAATTTTTATAAGATATCACGCTTGAATGCAAAATTATCTGGTCATTCTTATGCACGAATGTATTTCATTGGAATATCTCACGAATGAAGAAATTCTCTAGGAAATGTTATTTTTTGTCCATTTATACTTTCCTCTATAGATTGTATTGAGCACTCACCAAAACATGAAATATTTTTCTATTTTTGAAGTGTATCTGACATTTATTTGTGTTGTTTACTGACCTCTAGCGATTCGGTTTCAAATGTGTTGTCATGGTGACAATGCAACTACCGCTGTAAGTTTTCGATAATTGCATTGCTCTTATGGGACATTTTATATATGAGGGGAATATTCGTTTATAATTGGACGAGTGCATTAAAATTATCGATTATTTTGCAAGAAAGCGTGATATCTAAAAATTGCAAGAGTTTATTTTCATATTTTGGCGAAAGTGCCCGAGTCCGTAGGACGAGGGCTCTTTTACAAAATATGAAAATAACCGAATGATATTTGTACAAGATATCACGCTTGAATGCAAAATTATCTGGTCATTTTTATGCACGAATAATTCCTTGGAATATTTCACGAATAAAGAAATTCTCAAGGAAATGTTATTTTTTGTTCATTTATACTTTCCTCTATATGGAGTACTCACCAAAACGCGAAATGTTTTTCTATTTTTGAAGTCTATCTGACATTTATTTGTGTTGTTTACTGACGTCTGGCGATACGGTTTCAAATGTGTTGTCATGGTGACTTGATACAATGCAACTACCGCTGTAAGTTTTCGATAATTGCATTGCTCTTATGGGACATTTTATATATGAGGGGAATATTCCTTTATAATTGGACGAGTGCATTAAAATTATCGATTATTTTGCAAGAAAGCGTGATATCTAAAAATTGCAAGAGTTTATTTTCATATTTTGGCGAAAGTGCCAGAGTCCGTAGGACGAGGGCTCTTTTACAAAATATGAAAATAACCGAATGATATTTGTACAAGATATCACGCTTGAATGCAAAATTATCTGGTCATTTTTATGCACGAATAATTCCTTGGAATATTTCACGAATAAAGAAATTCTCAAGGAAATGTTATTTTTTGTTCATTTATACTTTCCTCTATATGGAGTACTCACCAAAACGCGAAATGTTTTTCTATTTTTGAAGTCTATCTGACATTTATTTGTGTTGTTTACTGACGTCTGGCGATACGGTTTCAAATGTGTTGTCATGGTGACTTGATACAATGCAACTACCGCTGTAAGTTTTCGATAATTGCATTGCTCTTATGGGACATTTTATATATGAGGGGAATATTCGTTTATAATTGGACGAGTGCATTAAAATTATCGATTATTTTGCAAGAAAGCGTGATATCTAAAAATTGCAAGAGTTTATTTTCATATTTTGGCGAAAGTGCCCGAGTCCGTAGGACGAGGGCTCTTTTACAAAATATGAAAATAACCGAATGATATTTGTACAAGATATCACGCTTGAATGCAAAATTATCTGGTCATTTTTATGCACGAATAATTCCTTGGAATATTTCACGAATAAAGAAATTCTCAAGGAAATGTTATTTTTTGTTCATTTATACTTTCCTCTATATGGAGTACTCACCAAAACGCGAAATGTTTTTCTATTTTTGAAGTCTATCTGACATTTATTTGTGTTGTTTACTGACGTCTGGCGATACGGTTTCAAATGTGTTGTCATGGTGACTTGATACAATGCAACTACCGCTGTAAGTTTTCGATAATTGCTTTGCTCTTATGGGACATTTTATATATGAGGGGAATATTCGTTTATAATTGGACGAGTGCATCAAAATTACCGATTATTTTGCAAGAAAGCGTGATATCTAAAAATTGCAAGAGTTTATTTTCATATTTTGGCGAAAGTGCCCGAGTCCGAAGGACGAGGGCTCTTTTACAAAATATGAAAATAACCGAATGATATTTGTACAAGATATCACGCTTGAATGCAAAATTATCTGGTCATTTTTATGCACGAATAATTCATTGGCATATTTCACGAATAAAGAAATTCTCAAGGAAATGTTACTTTTTGTTCATTTATACTTTCCTCTATATGGAGTACTTACCAAAACGCGAAATGTTTTCTATTTTTGAAGTCTATCTGACATTTATTTGTGTTGTTTACTGACGTCTGGCGATACGGTTTCAAATGTGTTGTTATGGTGACTTGATACAATGCAATTTACCGCTGTAAGTTTTCGATAATTGCATTGCTCTTATGGGACATTTTAGATATGAGGGAAATATTCATGAAAATCGGTGCTGTGAGATAAATACACAGCTTCCACTTTTTCTACCCTTATCGACTAGATTATTTGTGATATCTTTTTGAAAAAATAATAAATATACGGGTCCTTTGACAGGACGTTTTTCACTAATATTTTCATTGGTTCACCTTCTTCAAGATAAGCTTTTGCGGCCCACCTAGTTTACGGTCTTCAAGCTTTTGGCTCACTAGTGACTTTGAGTTCAACATGGATGTTGTGAAATAACATTAGATGCCCAAAAAAAAAACAAGTTTGAAAACGCCCAAATCGCCAATCCCACCAAGTACTTTGAAATAGAAGAAAAAACAAGATGAATTTTCACTCTTTATTTCGATATTTCAAGCCATTGGCCTTACAGATTGTACAATTATCACTATACTAATGAATATACCACTATATTATTTGAATATCTCAATAACAAAACGCATGCCATCAAATAATGAATCAGTGACGAAGAAAAAATATACCTACTTGCTAACAATTTGTCATTGAAGATTAACTTAACCCTAGTTAGAGCCGAAATTCAATGAGAAAATGCAATAGCTTGTTCAATTTAGCATTTTCACCATTTCAAAAAAATTTGAATATAAAAGCTCAAAAATTTCCTTGTACACAATAAAACATCTAAGTATAACAAGAAAAAGAAGAATATGCTAGAGAATCATTTCATATACTCCCACTTCTCTACTGAAGACAAAACTTGGATTTAATCAGCAGTATTCATGAATTTCACAACATCAAATAAAAATAATCGACTCTATAACCTTCATAATTTATAAAAATGATGAATGTTTGGTTCATCGAATATTATTGATTCAATGCCTTCGAGCTCCAAGCTCCACTACAAGAACGTTGATAATTAGGTCACAAAAAATTTCCACTTTCAACAATTAAAGAAATGAATGGAAATTTCAAATAATATAGGGCATAGTAGTCTCGATTATAATAATCCCTATTTACTTATATTTTAAAAAATACAACCAAATCAATCATTTCATTTAAACAGGAATAGGTTAAAAAAAATACATCCTAGAGATCGATTTACAATTTTACAAGAAAACAGATAAGATTACAAGAAATTTCATTCTTGCAACCAATAAGAAATGAATTCTTCACTGAAGCTGGTAATTTCATTTTTGATCATTCGGCCAACAATTCTCAATTGTTCCGCACATGAGATGACTATAATGCAAGGCAAGTTGCGAACCAGTTCATTACGAAACCTTTAGGCGACCTATCCTACGTATAGTAGTAGGGAACCACACACTAACATTTCCAAGGAAAGGTCACCAAAGCTTTCAGCGTTAACTGGCTTCCACCTCGTGTTGCAATATTGTCCACCAGTGTACGGAGAAATAACCTAATTTTAAAGGTTTGTCAAAAGAAAGGGACAGGGAATAATGCATGAGCTGCAAAATAAACACAGTGTAGTTCTCGCAATAGTTAAAGCACCAAGAAAGATGATGAATGGAATGAGGTTGGATGAAAAATGTAACCACACAATATATCATTTGAAATTAGTATAACATCAAGAAACCAAAAAGGTTCAGACAATAATTAAACTAGAATATAGAGCTCAATAAAAAGCCATGGATCACAATGTAAGATCAAACGAAAAACTTGAATTTAAATGCTCTACAAAATTATATCGACCATATAAACTAATCACATTTTGAACTCCAACCCTCAACCATCTTATAACATTCATGAAGGAAGAATATTTGCATTGGAGGCAAGACAGGATAATTGTGAACACAGAATAACTTTAATATTTGGAAATTATTTTTGAAAGCCTCAACACTAGTGCCTCATCATACATATTTTCAATAAGTATTTGACTTATTCTACCATGTTGCTGACAACAAATTGGTATTTGAGGATAAAGATTATTCTCAAGATTGTGTAGGTTTGTACCCTTTTAACATTTTGAGATTTTAATGTCACAACTTTGTAATTTACAAACAACTTAGAATAAAATATAGGCGTTTTCTGGCGCTCTTTTATTCAAAGCGTATTCGTCTCTTCATCTCTCTCCCACTAATCGGCTGGCCCTAAGTGACAGAAAAGGAGACAGACAAATATGTTTTGAAAACAGGAGCGCCAGAAAACGCCTTAACTTAATTTTCATGTCACATTTTCAATAAAAAATTGAAAATTTTACAGAATTTTGTAATTCAGTTACGGTCTGTAGATTTGATATCACAATGACATGATGAAATCTTTTGTGTTGAGGGTTTCAAAAAAAGTTTAAAGAAGACCCATATCTTAAATGATCACAGGATATTGTGAATATTTCTAAATAACCTCAAGATACTCCAAAATAATCTCCATTTATTATAAAAATCGATCACCTTATCAATTGGTTAACAATACCAGTACTTATCAAAATTAATCTCAACTGAACCGTTGACGAAATTTGCAAACAATAATTGATAATAAATTTCAATTTGAACTTTCTGTGATGAACCACAATTGATTTCTATAATATTCTCAGATCTATTTTGGGTAAAATAAGTATCACAGTAATGGTATTTCATGTGATTATTCTGAAGTAAAATGAGGTTATATCCATTTGAATAATCTCATCACAGCCTATATTTTGAAGTCCCACTATTAGAGTCATGCTCACTTCAGTAAGATCATAGACAAAAATAACTCATGTAGTATTAAAGTAAATTTTCAAAGGTGTATCAACAATGTATGACTCATGTGAGAAATGTGTGGTCATCATCCAAATAAACTATATTCCTAATAATCCTTTAAAATGAGCTTGACCCCAAACGAACCAGACAAATTGATATAGAATCATTAAAAATGTTGAGAGTATGAAGAGAAGTGTTGTGGTAACAATGAGAATCTGATTACCTTCCATGAACCACAAATTATCTATCCCATGAAAAAATGTATTATTAAAACCAAAATGCCAACACTCTCTTTTCATAGTTTCAACAATATAGTCTTTAATTAATTTACTAATCAGTTCTTTCATTTTGAAAACGTTCTTTGTACATCTTTTCTCTGTGCTTGCAATCAAATATGGGGGCAAGAATTTTTTCCATATCGCTTATCCTTTTGTTGAATCTGCAACGGTCTCTGGCATATTCTTCCCAAGGCCCCTTTCTAGCCTTTCTGTATGCAAACGACCATTGTACCATGGGATAAATTTGACAAAGGTCCTCTTTTGCCGCAAACCGTACCTAAAATACATTTTTCAAATATGAAAAATGAGAAATGAAACTTTCTATGTTTTTATACCACTCATATTTGAAACTAACGTTACTTTTTTTTATATGCAAATTCATACGAAAGGAAAGCACTGTAATGTTCGAAGAACACAGCTGTTCTATTAAAAAGATCCCTGAGCAAGAGAGGTCCGACAGGTCTCCAAGTTCACAACAAAGAGTTGGGAATTCTGTACTCGTCGAGTCATCCGTGTAGATATTGCCAAGGGTGGAACGATTGATAACCATTCAAAAGTGCACCGACCGTGAAAATATCTGTAGAAGAGAGACAAGTCTCCGACCCTTCTACGATGTTCCAATGAAGTGAGCGAGTCTGTGAGCGAAGAATCACCAACAAGACGGATTGCCTTTCTCTGAATAGAGTCGAGAAGCTTCAATAAATGTTTTGGTGCCCAACTCCATACATGAGAACTATATTCCAATTGGTTAGTCACAATAATGAGTGGTATAAAATAATAGGAAGTTTCATTTCTCATTTTTCATGCTGATCTCCTACCACATGGTACTGACTACCCATCATTTTATCTTCAGGAAACTTGGATATGTCGTAACCTTAGTCATTGGGTTTAATAAAATAAATAATATATTGTTGAATTGAACTGGCCGATACTTGATGAAAATCCATATTAACAAAAATATATTACAGTTTCCTGTATGATTTTCACTTACAATGGGTTTACAAAACCGCGACACGTGTTTCGCTATTACAATAGCTTCTTCAAGCAAGATAAAATATCTCTCTCTCTATCTTGCTAGAAGAAGCTATTGTAATAGCGAAACACGTCGCGGTTTTGTAAACCCATTGTAAGTGAAAATCATACAGGAAACTGTAATATATTTTTTTTTTTTAATAATATATTGTATGAATTTGCAAATAACCATGCTACTCCTGAGGTATGGCATAGGGAGTTATTAACAAGCCTAATTGCTGAAGGACTTAAAAAGGAGTCGATTGTGTTTGCTATACAATGCCATTAATCACGTTTTTAATTTCATGATTTTCTGTAGTTCACGTGGGTACTGCAGGAATTTTTTGAGAGTTTCATGTAATAGTTGTGATGAATAAACAGAGTTATCACTGAAGCTGTATTGGAGATAGCTTGTGCGTGATATAAGGTATGAGATAGATGAGATGTATCAGAATGTCTCGTCTATCTGAGACATTTTGATTAAGTAAAAACAATAAAGAGGCACAATAGTCAAAATGAGGTTTTATAATGCTATTTTACGTTGATATTTTAGCATATCAGCTCAAGAAATTTGAAAATTTCGAAAATACAACCTTGGATGATAGCCCACAACTGCTGGAAGATAACAAATGCTTTTGTGATTGTTTCCCTCTAATGACATTTTCACAAAACAGCTCAACATGTGATAACAAATTTAATTTCAGATTAAGATACATAATTGAAAGTACTACCAACAATTTAATTTTACATATCTCACACTTCAGAGATACTGGTAGGTACTTGTTTAGAATATTTGTGTATGTAACTTTGCACCAAGAATATCAATAATTTTACACAAGAGATAAATAAGAATTCCTGACTAAAGAAGATGATGGACATTTTGAAGGAAAAAATTTTGTCCACAATAACATATACTGATAGATATACCTCAACCAGCTCAATCAAAATTAGCATTTCAATCAGGTACATATTTGAAACCATTCACCATGTGCCCTTGACTTTTATTTGAAACATTGGGTCAGGTATTTTATAGAACAGATTGCACATTCTCTTACAGAAATTTCAACATTATAACACAGCACATTTTTGAATGACTTGTTTGATAATAATTGAAACTTGAAATTATAATTATTACTAGAAAATCACTACACGAACTTTGCCCATTTGTTTAGATATGTGTATTGACTTTACTATTATATATAAATCAGAACGATGGAAAATTTCACCTTGGGTTCTCATGACTTTCTTAGTTTCTTGAAAAAATCCCAGCAAAAGATCTTTCAAAGAGAACTCAGAAAAATAAATCATCAGGATCCAATAAGGGCATTCAGCCAAGTTAGTAACTTGGTAAGTTCCCAACTTTTATATTTTGCTTAGGAAGGGTTGAGTTATTTATGATTTGAGTTGGATTGCCTCAATCTGCCAAAAAAATCAACAATACACTTGAGGAACTAGGGATGAACATTTTTCAATCCAGAAATTCAAATGATATGCTCACTTTACCAACAAATTAGGTTGAAGGGCCAACAGCCATCATGAAAGCTACTCTTACTCTCCTGGCAAATAGCAATATATATATATATATATATATATATATATATATATATATATATGACAAAAACACACAAGAATAATGGTAGAAAACTCTGGTTTCAGACGTTCAAAACAAAAGCTACTACTGAATTTTCCACTGCAGTATTTTCTATATGCATTGATTGTGACAAAACAGTTAACTTTGCATAAGTGAAATGGGCATGCAGACCAGTTTCAGGTTTGAAAGTGAGTGCTACCTCATACTGCCCTATTTCTCTAGTATTGAAGAAAGGACTGAGGTGAATGAGCAATTAAGCTTGACACCCACTAGGCCCTTGAGCCAAGAGTCTTCAATGAATAATAATTAATTTACTCACCCTTTTGCAAGGTACAGCTGACGATGACGATGAATCAAAATCATCCTCAATTTCAGAGTCATCCTGATTTGATATTTTTTCATATTTCTCTTCCTCGGAAAATTCATCATCATTCCCATTTTCAAATACTATAGAATCATCATCAGACTCTGTGTTTGACTGGGCCCCACATTCAAATACTATAAAATCATCATCATCTTCAGAATCAGTAGCTGACAACTGTTGTTCTCTTGTGAAAAGCTGGCACTTATTCGAGGGAGATATGGATATAACTGTTACGGAGTCCTCCTCATCAGAAATGTTTTCATTATCTGAAGATGTGCAGGGTATGTTCACTATAAAATCTGCTATTCTCAACATAGTAGCTTTAGGACTCGATAGAATATTTGAGGTGTTCATATCAGGTTCTGAATCTGAATCAACTTCCATAAGATCCGGACTAGTTTGCCTGTGCCTGAATTTCGCAGATCTCTGTGTCGCTTTCCTTCTACGGTTGCCTCGCATTACGGAGCTGTTACTGATATTAGAGTTAAGTCCTGGATCTCTGAGTACATCCATTTGATTTTTTTTGAGGGCGTGAAGAATACTCTGACTAGAATTTGGTACTGAATTATTTTTGGGAAATGATTGATAACTCTTGTTTATGTCAGTATGACATTTATCCAAAACAGACTCCATAACTGACTGCATAGTAGAAGCGGGGTTCTCGAAATGTGGGTGATTATTAACGAAATTTGGGTTCTGAAACAACTTTTCTGGCATTATGGATGCCTCAGGTCGAAGATGGAGGCCGAATTCCCTCTTCTGACCAGCTGCGAATGGGCCTGGGCGACTGTGCTGCATAAAACTCCACATTGTTTTCGTTATCTTAATTCAAACAGAACACAAAACAGAATATCTATTTCTCAAAATAAAAAATTCCTTTCCCATAGAATGTCTAAAGTTCATGGATGGATTTTTGTTCCCTCTAAAATGTTTTTTAGATGTACACCTAAATTCCAAGCACGAAATATGACCTGTAGACAATTCACTAGCGATGATTTCTTTATTTTGACCACTAATTACTGCATTGCTTCTATTTGTATCAGCCATTTTTAACAATAATTCAGTAAAACTTCACAATCACTTTATTCACGCTGCCATCTTGAATTAAAAATGACTACACTTTTCCTCTTCTCTGTTTCCTGTTTCTTCCCCCACTCTTCTACGTCACGTTTCAATTATCATTTCGCCTCAACCTATGATGCTAACTCACTCTTGAATGTGTATTTTCATATTTCCTTCCTCACTCTTTCAAATAAGATCTGTCATGTTTCTTTTGAGGGCAGTCTGGATTTTCCGATGATTCCCGTGTCTTCGGGACTTGTCGATTTATGACGATGACGTTACTAATTCTTCTTATCTCAAGGATATTTTTCATTCATTTTATCAAATATTTTTGTGTACAAAACAAAAGTTTTTTCTGATATTTGAAAATTGAAATTTTGAGCACTGAACAAACCAGTAGAATTATGAACGAAATTTAAATCCCAACCCATATATGCATTCGAATTTTAGATGAATCCAGCGAAAGTCTGTCAAGTTATAACAATGAATATTTGACAACGTCGACTTGTTCCGTATATCGTTTCAGTCCAGAGCTCTCTCTTTCAATTTCCGTTGGAGAAAGAGAGAACCGATCTGCGATATACGGAACATTTCTCAATTTCGGACAATAATACAAAAAAATGATGAAACTAGTGAAAAATTATGTTGGTTGGTTGAAAATGAGCTTTTAACACCCAGCGTTCGTATATAAAATATATCTAACACTTTCCACAAAGCACATTTTGCATGGAAGGTACCCCGGGTTTATATCTTGGTCTCGACTCAATTAAGGCTAGAACTATACAAAAATCTAATGTCCAGTGATAGAGGGGGTCTAATTTTCAAGACCGTACGTTCGACAAACGAAGACTTGTGCTGAACTGCGAATACTGCGATAGAACATCTCGAGATTCGGAACCCCAGTTCCCGATTTTCGAGAGATTTACATATATCGCAAGGCAGCATATACGTTTTATATCGCTCTATACTATGAGTGTAAGAGTGTTGTGTGGTGTGTTACTGAACGACCTCGATTGTCGACCGATTCGTTTTGTCAGCTCCGAACACAGAACTCATAATAATAACTAGAATGCGTTTCATGTATCGTCGACTAACGTAAACTTGACAAATCATGGGCATTCGAAAAGGGGACAACTTGCACCAAGTAAACACATACGTCATTCCTTGTAATCACAAGAGGAAATGAAAGAAATATAGGACGTCGGTCTGTTAAGATTACTAGTTTGTTTGTAAACAGAGCGGCGTTGTCAGTTTTATTTCTTTCTGATTTGGATGTTGGACGCTGTGACGATAGTAAATATAAATATTGGATATTTATTATTCATCGATTATATTGTGCATAGACAAGAGTTATAGGTGTATTGGTAATATTGTGTACATTACCCGTTCGATACAATGAAGTGTTTTGTTAAGGATTGTGGTAATTCCTGGAGAAAGGGGAAGAAAACGTTACTTCCCATAGGTAAGTACTTGGAAAACCTGTTGAAAGAATAAAGAAAACATTTTCAGATTTCCAAAAGCTAATTTCAGAGAGTGGTTTCGTAGATTAGGAAGTGATCTACACTTAGAATGGCCTCAACCACAGCAATACAAAATTTGTTCGGATCATTTCACGAATGATTGTTTTGTTCGGATCATTTCACGAATGATTGTTTTGTTCGGACCAAATTCCAGACTAGACTGAAGCCCAATTCACTTCCAAAACTGAAATTACCCGAGGTAACAGTTTGTGATGGTGATAACTTCATTCCAAACCAGTCAGGGACAAGTGTTTCCACAGTTACCTTATCGGCTCCTGAGGAAAATTATATTTCTGAATCAGAAAGTAATACTTTGGGTATACATAAGAACATAAGAAAACGATTCTTAGATTTGAGGTTATTGTTCATTCGTAACTTCACCTAATTCGATTTGTAATGTAGTGAACATCTGCTGCTAGTGGATTATGTCTAAATTTCACAACAAAGAACTATTTCGAATTCTTATTGTTCAATTTATATTAATAAAAGTTTTCTCTTTTTCAGTACTAGTCAATCATCATCAACTTCATCAGGATCCACTGAAATGAAGAAAAGGGTTAAACTTATTGAAACCTTTCATAATTATAGGTAATAGGTATAAGATTGAGATGTCATAAGCATAAACTTCAATTTATTTCAGTACTAGTCTGGATAAGGTTAAAATCAGATCGTTGCAGATGAAAAATAGAGCAACAAAATTCCGTACCAAATATCATAATATGAAGAAAAAAGTAAAACGATTGAACCAAAAAGTTCAGTCATTGTATTCCATTGTAAATACCTCGAGAAAAAACAAATTCTATGAACTATGGCATCATATCACCTATCACAAACGGTTCTCAAGATCATTGATATGTAAAAATAGAGATTTTGAAAACGTAAAAGGACGAGTGGATCAGAAGAAATCAAAATCCGCACTGAACATGTTCATATTTCAATTCATACTGAAGCTTATACCATTAGATTTGGGGGAAGTGGTCGTCACTCTAGACCGGGAAATTTCCAGTTTTATGAAACCAACCCATTGCCCATCCCCAAGTTACGCACGTTATATTTTGCGCCGCTACTGTGAAGAGGACATTTACAGTGTTGCAGGGTATGCATGATTTGTCCATCCGCCATATTTGAAACGCATTCTAGTTATTATGAGTTCTGTGGCTCCGAAATTGGCAATTCAAGATTAGATGCCAGCACCAAAGTGGCAAAAATTCGAACCACTCTCGAGTACATTGTTATCATTGTTGTGTTTGGGTTTTTACGGTTTATCTTTGAATATTTTTTCATTTTGTTTTAGTTTTCAGTTTTTTCATGCACTATTTTTCATTTCAAGACTCAAGTGAAGTGATTTCTCCAGGTCGTACAACAGCATCATTTGTTAATACTCATTTTGAAGGAATCTTGTATGTATCAATCACCTTGCAAAAACATTTATTTTGTGGGCTGGAATGATTCACAATAATCACAATTCTTTTCTTTCATTTCCAGGAACACTAAATTTGTCATTCTCTTGGATCACTAGCTAATAACCTACTACTTTTTCATATTGGATTTGATGTGATATATGTTTCAGATTATTTCTTGTAAGAAGTAAGAAATAATGCCTGGAATATGGTTGAGTATTCTAGAATACATGCATTACGTGAATGGCAAATAGTCTTCCTTGGTAAAATGACGAGAACAAACTTTCATGAAGTTAGACACCGGTTTTCCGATTTTCAGGAGATATATCCAGGCCCGCCGTCTGTCTATAGACTCTCTCAATCCTAGACTATTCTGCACTATAAGGTTTCTTTCATTTTCCCGCGGAAAAAAATGAAAACTTATTCCAGTACTACTTTGCCGTTTTGCCCAAGAGTCACATTGAGGTACACAACAATAATGGTTTGAACTTGAAGCACTCATTTTACATCTGAAAACTAGTAACAGTCAACAGAAACAGAATATCCTGAATAGCCACCATATACATGTACAAGATTTTTAATACGTATATCATATAATAATAATCACAAAAATATACAAAAACAACGACCAGAATGCACAGAATCAGAGGAATTTAAACGTAAACAACGGTTTCAATGTACTTATAAATAGTTTCAAATTTTGACACCAGAGGGAGTACTCCTTATGTTGAATTCCCAATAATGGGCTCTTAAGGATCCTTTTCATGGAGCAGTGGAATTCTTACTGCAAGTGCAGTAAAATGCAAGTGCGCATGCTCCGTAGAGATTTTGCTGCAAATGCAGTAAAAATTTCACTGCTCCATGAAAAGGGGTTGAAAGCAGCGGAATCTGCGATTTTCATGTCATTTGTCATTTATGCTATTTATATTTATTGGTATTTGATTATGATTTCCAGAAACTACACCAAAAACCCAATTACATTGTTTGGCTGAGAGCCGATTAGTAGATTCACAATCAGGTCTATTCTGCGGTGGCCTATTGATTCTCGAATATCATTATAGATTATTGAAAAATATTCGAGAATGAGACCAATTATGCAATTTTGGTGCAAATCAAAACCTGGAAATAATGATATGGAAAATCAACATAAAGTAGAATTGGATGGACTGAATTGTTTATCTCAGTGGAGTTCTATTTCATTACTAGACTAAATCGCTATTCAATCCATAGCGATGTTTGTACCGTACCTTGAAGCACTACCTTCCAAGCTCAAGTGTTTTCGTATAAATGAAATTGTATAAAATTTATTTTATTCATAACAAAACAATATTTTGATCAATAAGAAATAATAACATCCTGATCCTATTAAAGGTGCTTATCTCAGACTTTTTGTTTCGAATAACATTTTTGTTCAGGAGTCAATACGCTCAGGATCCGTGCAAAATCCTATTAATCCACGGTTATTTCGCAGCGATGAACATGCTCACAAATGGAGTAATTAGTCTGCTAGCTTAACCTCACCAAACAAAACAGTATCCACACTTTAAATACTAACCTACCCTCTAAATAAAACAAATCTGAACAATATTCAAAACTATGTAGAATATAAAAACTAATTGAAACAACAAATTTAAATAAAAGGACAAAAGTTCAACTAATTTTAAAGAAATCCAAGAGCCTAGGCACAATCGACCTTATAGATATAGATATTCAAAATGGCTACGAAATTAACGAAATATTATTCGCTTTGCTGCTTTGAAGTTGAAAAATTTTAACTTCTGAAGGTCACTGCTCTAGCAGTGAAATCTGTCAAAAGCTACTGTACTTGCAGTAGTTAAGGGCCATGAATATACACCTTTACTTTGTTAGAAGAAAGCGCCTTCAATTGACAGATGACAGATTGCTTTTTATTTTTATTGATTTTACTTTTTACTGTTTCGTTTCTCACGACTCACGACCTGTTGCCTGTTGAATGTTTTTGTATCACAATTAATGAGCTCTGAATCTTTTCTTGAGGAACAAGAAGAACAGTCTGTTGGACTTCTAAGGTAAATACTATTGAGTTGAGAAATTGAGGGGTTTTCATAAGTTTATTTCTGTCGTGGAAAGGGGTGATATACAAATTAAACTTGCCTTTGTTGAATTTCCCATGCCCATTGCCCATAAGCTTTGTATGTTTTTAAGCTCCATATGGGCATGAATTGCCTGGCAAATGACGAAAGGTATGGATTGGCATACCATAAATACAATATCAAGTGCTGTTAATTTCATGAAGTAAATAATGTAGCCTCGCTCGATTTATTTATGTTAGATATTTGTTGAAAACTCCTCGAGGGTATTCCTAAACAATTCTGCAGATTAAATTGTTCATATTCAGGATTTTTGAGAATTACAAAACGTTCTGCATGTTTCACCATTCCAATAAGTCCGTTATTGAATGATTGAAGAGTAATTTTTCCAATGAAACTGGATCAATACCAGAGACATGTTGAGAATGTGCATAGTTCTAGTCGAAAATTCACCTTTCATAAAGATATTTTATATATAATTTTGAGCACCATATCAAGAACAGATGAAAATAGGAACTGAACAAACTAGATTAGAAAATATGAGAGAAAAAGTATTCAATGAAACAATTTATAATTGTGAAATCAACTACTGATTTGATCAAATTACTAAACTACCAAAAAAGTATAAGTACAAAAATGAAGTGAGACCATCAAGGTCTTCTCGGTGAAAAACTGAATTGTATAGAACTGAACGAGCTGTCAAACTATGGCAATAGTCCAGTTTATTATATTATGAGTATATATTGCCCTACCGACCTCGCTACCGACTGAACAAATATCATTGCTAGCCCTAGTCCTATCCCAATAAGCTCTGGGTTTTTTGAAAGAGTCGGTAGATCCCTCAATATATGATTGATGTTTCTGAATCCAAAAATGAAAAAAAAGTTTTTTACGTTAACACAGATCAAAATTGACATACCAAAATTGGTATGTCTCTGTTTACCTTGTATACCAGTATCCTATATGGCTCCTGTTCCAAAGTTTCTCCCCATCAAGATACTAATGAATCCAAAATTAAAACAACACCTTTGCTCACGATTCACTTTTACTTATTTTTTTTTTGATTTTCTCTACCGAACCGCAAACTTCCCCCTTTGTTAAAAGAAACGCGACGCGCACCCATCATTGAAGAGTCTTCAAGAATATTTGTTTAGATCACAGGGTTATTTGCTGATTTCATGCCTAGACAGCTACATGTCAGTTCATGAATTATTTCGTGTGACAAAACTCCCAACAGAAATTCTTGTATCTCTAGAATTGAGACTCGCATACAGGATTTGAAAATTAAATGGGTTCATTTTCAATACCCAGCATTACAGGGTACAAATTCATTTCTCAGTCCTTGTGATAGTCTGCTATTTTGCTAATCGATAGATTTAATTTATGAGATATTCATAAAATACGTTCGCATACAAGGGGAGGGGAGGGGTCTGGCCGAGTGTGACAAGATGTGACAAGGGGGGACGGGGGGTGTACGGCAAAGTGGCGTTCGCCGTGTATTATTTTTTGACATAAGCGCTAGAAGCCTGCGTGAATACTTTAAGTAGAAATCTACTTTTTTAGTAGATTTCTGACGAAAATTGAAAAATTTTGGTATGAAAGAAATCTTCAGTAGATTTTGGTAGAAATCTACATGTGCGACATCTTCTAACGAATTCCTAAACTCGTCAGATTTTTTAATCAAATCTATAGTGACTCCATCTTTGCGAATGAATTTTCAATTGAGAATGCGAATTAATCTTGTTACAGTACACTGTATTTCACTATACAAATGAAACAAAATAAAGCGATTTTTTACTGTTTCATTGTGTTATTGAGCATTGAATCTTCTGATTATGTAAAATATGTATATTATTTGTGGCCATCCATAAATAAATATTTTTAATTTTCAGAATTTGTGTACTATCATTTAGAATTTATCATGCTCAGCAGGGGGGTCTTAGTTTTTGTGACGAAATATTTCTAGGGGGGGGTCACAAAAGGTGTGACACAGCGTGACAATGGGGGGGGGGGGCAAAAAAAGCTGATTTGAGTGTGACGTATTTTATGAACGGCCCCTATGAAAATATTATTTCCCTAAATCGACAAGAACAATTCGAAAAACAAGTAAATACTGAAAATTTATTTTTCAAGAAACTACTTTTTGTGATAACCTGGTATTTTGAAAATCGATTAAATTCATTCTTAAGGTACTCGTCTGAAAATAATCAATTCTTCTAAACCAATGGGAACATGTCGAAAAAAATATTTTCTTGGCAAGAAGACTGAAAATTCAATTTTCAGGAAACTACTTCTTGTGACATCCTGGCATTTTGCTAATCGATAGACTTCATTTTTAAAATACTCGCCTGAAGATATTGTTCTTCCAGACCTTTGGGAACATTTTGAATAAAAATATTTTCTCGGGAAGACTGAAAATTCAATTTTCAGAAACCATTTTTTGTGACAACCTGGTAAGTAATATGCTTATTAATTAATTTCAGTCATGAGATAATCACCTGAAAATATTATTCTTCCCAACCGATAGAAACTTGCCAAAAAAAATGTTTCCCCAGGAAGAATGAAATTCAGTTTTCAGGAAATTACTTTTTGTGACAACCTGCTAATTTTATTATCGATTGACTTAATTTATAATATACTCTCCTGAGAATATAAACCTCCCAAACCGATGGGAACATTCACAAAAATATCATTTCCAAGTGGAAATAGAAAATATTTCTGAGGAAATTACTTCTAATGACGACCTGTTTTTTTGCTAATCGATGAATTCCATTCATAAGATACTCGCCTTGAAATATTATCCCTCCAAACTGATGGGAACGTTCCGAAAAACATTTTTATGAATACTGAAGATTTTCTTTTCAATAAACTACTTAGTTTCATGAGAATCTCCAATATTCGTATTTTTTGCGTACCATTCCAAGACATAAGTATACATCTCACAAATAATGAATTGTTTCATAATATTTTCGATCCAAGAGTATACTATAGCAAGAATTACTGTGAATGTTCTCAACAAATGTAAATAATTGTGTAGTTTGAACTTGGCGTGGTGGTGGGGATAGGACGCCAGCGCCTAACGCTAACTTCACACAAATAAATACAAGTTGGCTAATATTCTCTAGTGATTCAGTGATTCGATAACTTCGCACTGATAAAAAAATGCTTATTGTGGGTTATCACTATAAGAGACCACCGAGGACTCTTTTGTAGACCTTCTTGAGGTGTACAATACTGTGGTACATTATTTTGATCTATCTTGTATGGTTCAGCCAGCGTTTGCAATGTAAGCGCAAAAAATGTATTTTTCTACAAACGTCAGTAAAAGTATAATTTTTGACGCATGCTGTCAGTGTCTGAGGGGCCGTTCATAAAATACGTCACACTAAAATCAGCTTTTTTTTACCCCTCTTAGAAATATTTCGTCACAAAAACTAAGAACCCCCCCTGCTGAGTATGATGAATGTACACAAATTCTGAAAATTAAAAATATTTATTCAGTTATGATAATAAAATTTAAATGAATTAATAAGTATCTTTCATGACGAACATATAAATAATAAATAATATTTCTATTATTCAGAAGTCCGAGGATTTTCTAAATGGGCCGAAATATCTACAATCGGTATTGGTAATAATAAACGGCGAACGTCACGTTGCCGTATACCCCCCGTCCTCCCTTGTCACATCTTGTCACACTCAGCCAGACTCCTTCCCTCCCCTTGTATGCGAACGTATTTTATGAACGCCCCCTAAAATGCCATTTTATGACACTGGTGTTAAAAGTAAATCATTTTTAGCACAAGTGCTAAAAGTGATTTATCTGTAGAGAAAATATAAAAACATAATTCAAAATGAAGTGTTCATTCAATTAAACGTACATCTAGTGAAACTACAATTATGATTAGGAACTCCATGGCCAGTCTCATTTGTCGATTTGTTTCCTTGTCAATACTTTTGACTTTTTCGGTCAATATCACCCTTTCGCTTCAAAAAAAGCCACAAGCTTGTAATATCTGCTTATGTCATGATTATTTATGTTCATCATCGACTTCAACATAGATTCGACCAAAGCCTCGACGATTTCATATTTTGGACTTTTCTTCAAAGTATGCAAGAAGTCCTTTTTTACTGGCCTCCTGTTAATACCTCGGTCGCTATGAGCATCTTTTTTTTTGAATTTTTTTTTGTGGAACTTATGCAATTCGGTCTCCTCTACAGAAAACTCTGAAAAATCCGGCGATCTCTTATAGTTTCGGAGATACAGGGCCTCTTTGGTGTGAAACTTCCCAATTTCCCACATCAAATTTCTGTTGTTTGAACACACAAAATTCCTCCTTCTTCTGATCAAACGTTAGTCACTCTCTCATTCACTCGTTTTCAACATTTTTAAGCAGAAAAAAAACATTATTTTTTCAAAAAATCCAACTTTCTTCAAAAGTCAACATTAATGTATTCAGTTCTCAACAATAACAATGAGAGCGGCAACACTGCGAATACATCATTTTCGACTGTCATTTGTCATTGCACTATGGCATCACAACAAATTGGTTATGGTTTGAAAATAATTGCATTTTTTGGAAAACTAATGGTTTTTTCTGCTTGAAAATGTTGAAAACGAGTGAATAAGAGAGTGACTAACGTTTGATCAGAAGAAGGAGGAATTTTGTGTGTTCAAACAACAGAAATTTGATGTGGAAAATTGTGAAGTTTCACACCAAAAAGGCCCTGTATCTCCGAAACTATAAGAGACCGCCGGATTTTTCATATGAGTTTTTTGTAGAGGAGACCGAATTACGTGAGTTCCACAAAAAAAAATTGACAAAAAAGGTGCTCATAGCGACCGAATTATTACTTACCGGCCTCCTTGCCACTGACATTTTCCTGATCACACCTCAAGAAACGATCGTATGAAAACTCGTACTGTCACTTTGACTTACTAGGCAATAATTCAAAAGCAGCTTTATTGGCAGTTTCTTCAATTTCCGGCGGTAGAAATTCATTTTCTGGATCACTTTCCATCGAGGAACGAAGAAACGAGAAAGAATAATTCGTGATTTATTGACGTTAGTTGTCAACAAAGACAAATCAACAAATTCTGTTTTTGATTACCTCGGAAACTTGTTTCATGAATAGATTAGATGAAATTGGACTCAAAACTGATAATCTCGAAGCTATTATTTTATCAATTAATTAATGTAAAATAGGTATGCGTTGATTTGGACTTTTAATGGTGTTTGTAGAAAAAATTGTGTATGATATAAGTTCTGAAAATTATATGTTATATTGTTTGAAGGAATGGAACACTCCGCCTTCGGCGTCGTGTCCCAAACTTCCCTTCTCACGAAATAAAATATCACTTTTAGCACTTATATCATAAATAACTATTATTTACGACATCACATTAGAAACCTCTGAAATTATCAGTGTTTCTCTACTATATTATGGATGTATTATATATCTAAACCATCCTCTCGAATCACTCTATCCAAAAAACGCATCGAAATCCGTTGTGTAGTTTTAAAAATCTAGGCATACATATAGGGACAGACAGACAGTGGAAAGCGACTTCCTACTATGTAGTAAAGAAGGCTGCAATCTCCAAAAATGTGTGTTGTTTCTCTCCCTTTTTTCATAAGTACTCATTGTCACCAAATTGAATACCAAATATATACAGGGTATCCTTATATTTGCTCGAAATGCGAAAAATTTACAAAAATAAAAAGATTCACATACAAGTTACAATCGCCACATTCTGAAATTTAAGGTGTACAGGGTGATGTACCTTTTTTCCGTGAGAGCAAATGATATAATTTTTTTAATGGAACAATTCTGTCGATACAATGATCCCATAGCTCACCTCAACGTTTGATTTTTTTCTGACACAATGCAATTTTGATCCCATTTTTCATCCCCTTAGGGGTGGAATTTCGCAAAACCCTTTATCGGATGCTGACGTCATACAAAGAAAACACCCTCCAACTTTCAGGTCAATAAAAACCATTTACAAAAATACCTTCATAGTGATTCAAATATCAAAGCTAGCTATAGTACCACGGACTTTTTTGTAGATCTGATAGAGACCACCATTTCAAGTGAACATTATGTTCATATGTTTAATTAGCGCACACCGTTGACTTGATTTACATAAATTATAATAAAATAATATAGCCTATATCACTCCTGAATAGTGTAGCTTTCTGTTAGTGGAAGAATTTTCATAAGCGGATTAATATTTCCGAAAATTACCCCCTACAAACAAACAAAGTCAGAAACGAACCTCTTTACAAACTCAGAGAACACCAAATCAGCATGTAATGGTCTGGGTCCTTCGAATGTGACATTGATTTTCGCCAACTTCAGTTTAAGTTCATTCGATTTTTTCAAATTGAGCACCCTGCGTATTAGTCTTGCCTTCGCATTCTACATAAAATTTCTTATCTAGGGATACCAACATGTTATATGTTATTCCTAGGCGTTCTTTCATTAGGTACGTTATTTAAAATTATTATCAAAGAATTAGGGAAATAACTACATGTTCAACATTTTGAATATGAGATAAAAGAACCGACAATAATCACACTCATAATACCGGCGTTGAGTTATTCACTTCCACACAAAACTCGACGAAAAAAGTTAGGACCTTTGTTTGAATAAATTGTAGCGAATTTTCAATTCGTAATATATTTCTTTAGTGACAAATAAGCTTGATGATTTAATCCTCATAATTTGATAGACATCTGATATGTGTCTGGATTTACATCATAGAATCATTTACTTGAATTTGAAAGATGTACTATGTCATTGAAATAATTTTGAGAAATATTTGAGAATATTTCCCCCATGAATAAAATTTCCCATAAGAGCAATGCAATTATCGAAAACTTACAGCGGTAATTGCATTGTATCAAGTCACCATAACAACACATTTGAAACCGTATCGCTAGACGTCAGTAAACAACATAAATAAATGTCAGATAGACTTTAAAATAGAAAAACTTTCCGCGTTTTGGTGAGTGCTCCATACAATCTATAAAGGAAAGTATAAATGAACAAAAAATAACATTTCCTTGAGAATTTCTTCGTTTGTGAAATATTCCAATGAATTACATTCGTGCATAAAAATGACCAGATAGTTTTGCATTCAAGCGTGATATCTTTTACAAATTGCTTTCGGTTATTATTTTCATATTTTGTAAAAGAGCCCTCGTCCTTCCGACTCGGGCACTTCCGCCAAAATATGAAAATAAACTTGCAATTTTTAGATATCACGCTTTCTTGCAAAATTATCGGTAATTTTTATGCACTCGTGCAATTATAACCGAAAACTACCCCCCATCACGTTCCTCTCGAGGCCGCACAAACTATGAGACAAAGTTTGTCTGATTTGTTTCACATCATTCAATCATATACTCGAATAAAAAACAGTAACTTTGTCAATGAAAGAAGTTAGTGAATTATTTGATAAAACTATCCCGATACACCCATCCAGACACACATCAGATGTCTATCATAACATGAGGATTGAATCATCAGGCTTATTTGTCGCTTATAAAATAGATTTCGAATTGAAAATTCGCTACAAATTCTTGAAACAAAGGTCCTAACTTTTTTCGTCGAGTTTTGTGTTGAAGTAAAGAACTTCACACCGGTGCTCATAATACATTTTCAAACAGTCCGCCGATAATAAACGACAAACAATTTTTGTGTTTCTGACGATTTAATGTAAAGAAGCGTCCAAATTTGAAATATTCATATTATATATAAGGAACAGTAATGGACCTAAGATTAAGTCTTGAGAAGTTTTTTATGTAAATGTTTCATGGCAAACAGTTTGAGTTCTATTGAAGGCCGTTTGTATAATTTACAATTAATCTCCATGATAAGTTCTTTCGGAAAGTCATGTACCTACTCCACCATTCCTCTTTCATATATGATTTCCCATTTCTTTTTCATTATATTTCTTGCACCTTTAATTCTATTATTGTAATTGAGCTTGAAATATCCACTTCTTGGCAGTTGAAAAAAACACATTACCCAAAGCGAAAGTGCAAATGAAATTACCCACTTGCAATGAAAACGTAACCACTTCTGTAGAAAAGAAGTATAATTACTTATAAAACATTGTGCGAGTTAATATCAAGTACAGTGACCGCTTGTATATAAGCTATAGTTTTTCCTTTCACGGTGTTCGTTTACATTGTTTTTTGGAAAAAGTTCAGTTCATAAAACATCTCCAGTTCCTTTCGTAATATTCATATATCAGGTCTATTCTGGTGTACTATTGATTCTTGACTATAACTACCTAGATTATTGAAAAATCCGCAAGAAAGGGTACAAATGCAATTTTAATGCCCAGTTGAAGTAAGTTTTTTCACCTGTTTCAACAAGAACTTGGTTCGATGGAGTAGTATTATCTATCGAGAAAGTTTAAAACCTAAAGACAAACTGAAACACAATTGCTGTCACTGTTTGAAAGTTATTATCTTGTGGTGGATGAAAGTTTTCTTCGTAGTTCTTTTGGATTAGTAACCCACCACAATCTAAAAAAGAATTAATTAATATTGAATGGCAGTATGCTATGTAATTCTCACATTTTTTCCAGATTGGTAGGTTACTAACTAAAAAAAAACGGACAATTGCTGTCTGATCTATTACTTCACTATATAACAATAAGTTGATCGTAGAGAGATAACGTTATATTATTCAGCAGGCATATTAGCGATTGACATTCATAAATGAATTATGAAAACAAATGAACAATTAGTTCTTCAAATAACAAACAACTTTGCCATCCTCATTGATTAGCAAGTTTTGCAAATATCGGCTTCAAATCCAATGAAAACATCATAGAAGTTTCTGAAGGGATTGAGTTTTGTTAAGACTTGACACCTTCCGAATAAGACCTTTCTCAACAGAGTTCTGTTTCCCTTTTACGCCAAAAATGCCAATGATATGTATGACTCACTACATGATGATACACGAACTATTCGGATGATTAATGCACAGATTTGAATCCTTATCATTTGGTATTATTTATTGTAATGGTTTGGTGGGCAATTGTATTCACATTGTTTATTTAAAAAGTCATTTGTCCTATATATTTACTTCTGGACGAGGTCAAGATTCTATTGGTTCAATCTAACCAACAACATTATGATTGACCATTCTGACCATTCATTCCGTACAGATAATAAACATTCGATATCATTCATAACAAATTATGTATGTGCAATATTTAAAATAGTTCCATGTTGATAAGCATATAAGACGATAAACAAGCCATAACAATCACCAAGTTGACGTTACTGTAGGAACACTACTAGAACTAACATGGAGGCTAGAGCAGAACATCTGAAAGTTCGACACTACCACACATTTTATTCATTTACCACTTCCATGGGAGTAGGATTATTGGCTCTGGTTCTTTTCTGGATCCTGTATTATAGAGGTGGATTTGCATGGCAAGGAACTCCGTCACAACAGTTTTATTGGCATCCCTTCTTGATGGTACTGGGAATGGTATTTCTGTATTCACAATGTAAGTACGAGAGGCTCCATTTAGGTCTACTCATTATTACTGGCTATTTCTTGTCAATGAAAAAAGAACAGTAGGTAAATATAACTGCGATACATAATCAAAGTTTGAATATCAACCTATTTCCATTTCACAATACGTGTTATTGACATACGTATATTAATACAAACATTCGAAATTTCATTCACAATCACATTTTCCAATATAATGCAATATAACAACAAATTAAGTGTATGGATACTATTTTCTGGTAAAATTTTGTTAAAATCACACTGTTAAGATGTATATTGGAGAAAACATTAATAATTAATTTCTGCTATAATCTTTGAAAATTTCAATTAAACTCGATACTAAAATATGACAATTACTCTTCCAGCTATGCTCGTCTATAGAAGTTTGAGGGATGTTCCGAAGATCAAATTGAAAATAATTCACGCATCTCTCCATTGTCTTGCTTTCATCTTGTCGGTTATAGGCCTGAAAGCTGTATTCGATTTTCACAATTTGAGTGCCAAACCTATTCAAAACCTCTACACTCTCCATTCCTGGATTGGCTTGGCCACCGTCATAATTTTTGCTCTACAGGTAAGTCTTCTCTGTCCGCTATTGTATATATATTTCAGACAAATGACTGTACCATTACGAACTAAATTGTCAAATGGAAATGAATTATAAGCCATTAATTGATGCAATGTTTGAAATCAGCCGGACCTGAGAGCAAAAATATCACAGTTTCCTGCAAGATTCTTTCTAACAATGGGTTTACAAAACCGCGACACGTATTTCGCTATACGATAGCTTCCTCAAGCAGGATAAATAAATGACTTTCCTATAATACCAGAGTCCGACATCTCATGTAATAAATCCGATCTTCAACCCGCAATTTATTGGTCCTAATAATATTTGGATCATAAATTACATAGGGTGATTATTTTTAGGAATGAGCTAGGTTTGCTCAATTAAACGGGAACATATTCAACAACGGTGAGATATTTAATCCAATCTGATCATTCAGTAAATTGCATACTGAATGGAAGTGACTGTTGCTTGATGAAAATCCATATTGAACAAATAATATACAGTTGCCTGTAAGATTTAAACAAGTTGGGGTTTACTAAACCGCGACACGTGTTTCGCTATACAGAAGCTTCCTCAAGCAGGATCTTCAAACTAATTTTAACACTGTTACATTTCGAATTTATACAACATTATATCCGACGGTCAATAAGAATTTTGGAAACTACTTCTGTGTTCTTTTACGCGTTTAGGACATGAACCACACAATCACCTATAAACTCCTGATCTATCTGATACTGAACTTTTATCTTTGTTGTTTTTGATATGAGAGCTCAAATTATTCTCTGTTTTATATGCAACCTTCAAATCTTTCTGTTTCAAGAAATTAGTAATTTTTTTTTACTCGGTTGGCCTAAATAGGTCAACGTTCTGTAATTCTTGTCATAATTCGTTGTAACTGGGTAGATTTCTTTCAGGACTTGACTATACAGCTTTTTGGACAATAGAGTGTCCACTAAAGCACTATTGTAACTGTTGTTAATTGCAATTTGATTTATAATATTCAGTTCTTTTTCGAAATTTGTATCTGATACGGGAACATTTACCAATCTGTCAATCATACTATTAAATGCTGCCACTTTATGTTGGTGGGGATAGGTGGATGAATTGTGAGTTACAATCTCTATGTGTTACATGTTTATCCTTAATTTTAGGTATAGTCAAATCTAAAAAATTGATTGCATTATTTTCTTCCATCTCTATGGTGAATTTGATGGAAGGGTGAATATTCATGTTTTAGTAAACCCTTATATGTGAAAATCTTACAGGCAACTGTATATTATTTGTTAATTCGATAAATATTCCGTATTTTCATCCCTGTTAATTTCCAAAGTTTCAAGAAGGTGGTTGAGTATTCAACCTTTCTCCTCAAAATGCCGTTGAATGATGTTCTCGTTTGACTCATATAAAAAATAGAACATGATCCGGATGTCAATTCATTAACTCCTGACCTTTGTGACACTTCATTTTTGTCTCTATTATTTTTATATAAATCCCCAACTTGTTATTTGTTTTAAATGGCGTGTTTATCTCTTCATTTTT
Source organism: Zygogramma bicolorata (assembly GCA_032362365.1). Lineage (NCBI taxonomy): Eukaryota > Metazoa > Arthropoda > Insecta > Coleoptera > Chrysomelidae > Zygogramma > Zygogramma bicolorata. The sequence goes on from JAVJAQ010005730.1 coordinate 309,218, forward strand.
CAAGGACCTTGTAATAATTATGGTTGGTTGGCCTATTGGTCCATCAGTTGTTGAGCATTCTTCAAACTAAGTTTGGAATGCTCATCAACTCATGAATAATATCTAAGAGATAACCCTTCCAGATAATTATGAATTGATTTGGCTTCATGTGCAGAATCTATTTTCAAATATACCGCCAAACGATACTATTAAATGGAAAGAAATGATACCAATCCAATTGTGAAACAGGAAATTCTAGAACTCTTACAGTATGCTTGTCACATAATTGGTTCCAATTCAAGGAAACATACTACTACCTGTAACGGCCTGATAATGAAAAACCCACTAAGTCCCCTATTGGCAGATATATTCATGGAATTCATGGAAGCATTGGAGGTAAAATCCACTCTAACCCGTTGATAGAAAACTTCGTGTAGTGCTTCAGATATGTCGATGACATTGTGAGATAAAAGAAAATAGTGCAAAAAACTCTGTGGATTCGACTATAACAAGGATAAATCACAAACAAGATTTAGCTGTGGATCGCAAACCAGCCCACATGGACACTATCATTCACAGTCCTTTTCACATTAAATAGTATGATACATAGGCTGTTGAATGTCCTTTTATCTGATGTGATTATGTTATGGAACTTGACATAATAAAATATATTGCAACTGCTAATATCTATGATGGTCAATTGATAGACTCACTATTGAAGAAGAAATTGAATAGTCAAGGCCTCAAGTTGGCCTATCCGGTATCAAGATACTGAGCCAATGATCTATAGCACCTATATATATATATATATATATATATATATATATATATATATATATATATATATATATATATATATATTCCAAAAATAATAAAGACAAAAATTACAGAGGTCAGCATTTTATGAACTGACATTCGGATCATGTTCGATGTTTCATATAGGTCAAACGGAAAGATCATTCAACACACGTGCAAACGAACAGTTAATTAACCAGTTATGTATGGTTCAAATAGTACTACGACCAATGAATTGCGGGTTTGATATCGGACTCGTTACAGAGGATGCCGGACCTACGATGGTTAAAATCTGGTGTTATAGGACAGTAATTTATTTTATCTACACCCGTACTCTAATGATACACTTATATGCCCACAACCCGTTTTATAATGAAATCCATTACGATACAGATTTTCAACCAATAGAAACCCATTATTTTTCAATCAAGCATGATGTGCAAGCTTTGCATTTTGACGTTTGCCAAGTCAAAATCAGTAGGTATTGAATTTTTGAAGAATTTAGTCAATTTCCGATAATCGTATGGAAATGTCTTATAGCAGTAATATAGAAGAACTACCAGCGACCTTCTAAAGATGTCTTAGACAAGAAAAAAATACAATCGAAAGGATTATATTTTTCATTTGACAAATGCAACACATATATTTCTATTTTCAACCAAATTTTATGAGCTCTCATGTCCAAGTGGTCAAAGGCGCGGTCAGTGATTAGTTACGTCCGGGTTAAATTCTTGACGTCGGAAGATTTTTTTGTCATTTTTTCTTCTTTTCATTTCTCATTGTTGTATTTTCCGTGGTTATACCATTAATTATAATTTTGTAGAATTTTTCAAAGAAATACGATTGATTACCTACCACTATTGTGTTCAATATAAATACCTAATAATATAATATTTTTAGTTCTTCATTATTTATTGGGTGTAGATAAAATAGCGTATGCAACTCTCATGTATTGGTTATTAATACACTCGCATAAACCATACGAAACTCACCTTTGGCTCGTTTCGTATCCCGGTTTATGCTCATGTAATAATAACCATCATTACACGATCGTTGCATAATATACTATAATCTGCTTGAGGAAGCTATCGTATAATGAAACACGTGTCGCGGTTTTGTAAATCAATTGTTAGTGAGAATCGTAAATACTGTAATAAGTTTTGTTCATACGGATTTTAATCAAGTATCGGCCAGTTCAATTCAATTTTCAAAACTTATCGTTGAAATATCGAACAAAACCTTTACTTCTTTGTTGGTTGATCACAAAATCGGTTGTCTGTATTTTTAATATATTTTAAAATACTCTGACTGACTCTTCAAATTCCAACGAAATCATGAGTAAAAAAATGTTATGCACAGTTTTTTTGGTTTGTTGAATTTGTTTGGCCTATGAAAGTGACAGATCTCGCAGAGTTTAGTTTATTTTCTTTATTATTGTACCTTACATTTTCAACCAGATCTATTTTCTTTCAGTTTCTGGTTGGTTTTCTGAGCTTCCTCTACCCAGGCCTTTCAAACAACCTCAGGAAGTCCATTTTGCCTGTTCACACCGCATTTGGGGTGGGGGGTTTCATCCTTGCTATCGGAACAACGTTGACCGGGCTTACAGAAAAGGTTATTTGGGTGCTGAAGGAAGATTATCAAAAGTATCCTTCAGAAGGCGTCATATTCAACTTAATCGGAGTATTCACCGCGTTCTACGGGGTTATGGTTTTGTATATGGTAAACGAAATGGATTACAAACGAGTCGCAACCGTAGGTGATGAAATACCCCTGTCTGAGTAATGATGAGGATTCATTTTTCCCGCTGTTTCTAGATGTGTTAATGCAATATTCTGTCTCGAAACATACCATGGCTCGATGTTTGATTGGTCGGTAGTTCCAGATATCGATATATCAGATTGATTCCAATTTATTGCTACAATAATTTGTCTATGGTGGCCAATCATGAAGAAGAAACTCTCTAATCATCTGCTCTCTCATTTTTAACATCTCATGTTTTATTTATTCGAAAGTCGTGAAACGTTCATTCTGTAATAGCTAATCTTATTTTATGCATAGATTCAAAATTTTTCTTAAAATCACGGAATGAAAAGGTGGAGTGATAAAAACTGTTTAAATGAATTTTCTTATTTGGAATTTCCCATAACAGTTTTGTTTCCTGTAACTCTTTCCTTGCCTGTTCCATTTAGGGAATAATCAAATATATTATCAAGGCAAGAAAGTTGGGAGTTTTTCAATAAAACTTCATATTTATAATATTGAGAGGCAATCCGATAGATTTTTTTTTCAAACGTTCGCTTAACACTATCGGAATCAACTGAATGTTTGATCTCTGAGACATATTTTTTAGTTCCTTATGAATGAAAAAAAAAACTCGAGATGTTTCATTTGACATATAAACCTAGTTGTCTATATCAATCTGACAAATTGTGGTGCTGATTTATAATGTTTGTGGTGCTCGTACTGTATTTGTGGTGCTTGCCTAAATGTATTTTTCGATGCCATTATTAAAATCCGCAGTATTTGATGATTTTGAAAAACATATACTTAAAAAAGTACATTTCAACTGGTTTCACTTTCAATTAGACCAGATATAACAATAAGACTGGCCTTTAGCTGTTGATTGCTAATTGACATATAAACGGATTAAAGTTATTTTTAGTCTATGCAAAAACAAATGCCATGTACGTTTGTTGATTAGAAAAAATCCCATATGCTGTGAACTGTAATGACGACGCTGTATATCTATCAATGGTGTACTTATACTAAAAAATGTGAATTTATCCTGTTGAATTTATCTAAGGTCTGTACTGAAACGCAACAAAATATCAAAAAATTTCCATGGTTCTTAATACAATACAGTTTTATTCCCTGAAATAGATATTTTTTGGTTTGTTGTTAATTTTTGTGTCTGAACTATTTTATGTATATCATATATTTACAAATGTTAAAAGATGTTTATATTCTATCTAGTGAAACTCATGACATTTTACACGTCATGGAATTTCAGTGACTGTTGTGTGATATCAATATACAAATGAAGTAAATTATTTGTTTTAGTTACAAACACCTTTCCTATGACTTTTAATGAAACACCAAACAAACACCGCAAAAGTGGAATATATAAAGCCTATTCAGTGCGGTCATAAAAACCGTCCCTCTCAATTTCAAACGAAACAATATATCAAGCTAGTATCCAAATGTTTGGAATGTTTCATGCTATCCCACAAAACATTAAACCCTTTTTTGGCAGCCCATCACACGATAGAACAGTGATAGATAAACAAACAGAACAAGTACGTGAAATTGAAGAAATTCATCAAGAGTAAAGGGAAATCGAACACGGTCTAGGACGCTTAAGCGTTATTCCCCTTCCATCATCAGGCGTGAATCCATAATTACTTCGAACAATTTGTGCTAATTACCTATGTTATATCTGTTTTATCCATATACATTATAACTAATGACTGTCCTTTATGATAGTTTTACATATAACATGATGCGGAATACATTAGAGAGAGAAAGAATGCATATTTCAAAGTGAATAGGAGGAGGATGACTTCAGCTTGGACTTGAAGTATTCCATCCTCCAGACCTGCTGAACCATAACCGTAAGGTTGTGAGGGTAGTGGTGGGTCTACTAACGGGGCATAGCCGGCTCAGAAAACATATGAGCAATATTGGTCTGACAGAAGAAACCCAATGCAGGCTCTGTCAAGAAGAGGAAGAAACCGCACTGCATGTGCTCTGTGAATGCGAAGCGATAGCAAGGCTGAGACACGCAAGATGCGGGGAAGAGAAACCAGAGGCTGCTAGCTATATGAAGGAGTCAGTGTCAAGGCTATGGAGTCTCATCAAAGAGATCAAGCTAGACAACGAGCTCTAACAGCCAAGGAGCATCACAATAAATCTGAAAAGGTCGCAGTGAATCGCCATGGGCCAGCTCCCTGATCTAATCTAATTCCATCCCCCACGAGCTAATATCTTTCTTCAAGCCACATACAGAAGGGAAATCTGAAACGCCGAACAGGGGTTCGTCATCAGACTATTTATTTGTGTGAGGACTCATGTATTCAAATCATATCTGAAATTCTGTTTCCTATCACATAAATTATATTGATTTCGAAATACTTCAATGGGACGCTTCTCAACTAAAATTCACGGTAATATCCCGTTAATCGGGCTCCGCCTCGAAAATGAAATTTTTTTTGTGGAACTTACGTATTTTGGCCTCTCGAACAAAAAATTCGAATGGAATTTTTGGGGCTCTCAACTCGTTTCGGAGATACGGCCCCCAAAGACAGGAAATCCGGGTATTAGGCCTATGTTTGTTTCTCAGCCAATTCCGCTCGAAATTCCTCCTTCTTTCTATCAGCTTCATATACAGATTCTATATCACCTTCCTCATCACTTTTCAACCGAATTATACGCATTTTTCACTACAAAACTCTAAAATGTGAATCGTCATAGGAATTCGAAGTTAGCAAAACATTAGAACGCGCATCGCGTTATTCATGATAGAAATATGTCAAGCATTTCAAATCTGCTTCGTCTGCTCTCATTCCTTTTTCATTGGTGGAGTGAGAGAAATTCACCAACTCGAGTAACCAATCAGACACAGGAGAGTAGAGATTTTGGCAGCGGGAGATTTTCGTGAAAAGAAACCATCAACGAGTTGAAGATTCATCTTGCTCATTCAACATTCCCGTCTCTCTCAGGGCCAGCCCCATCTTACATCCTAAGGATTTTGGGAATGATTTTTATGACAGAATAAATTCTGATAGTTTTTAATAATTTTATAATGGAGGTCCTCACGTTGAGAACCGGTTTTTCAATGCAAGAACTCTATCAGATGAAAATAATGACAGTTTTCATCCTTATCACTGTCAAACATTACTCACGCGCACCCTACAGGTCTATTCCGTAACTCATACCGACGTCGTTATCCAACTACTATCGTTAAATTAACGATATCTGTGTCGAATCTTATTCCGTAAAAATATAAAATCGTTGCAAGTCGGTAGTGAACTACATAATATAACGTTTCTTATCGAGAATAGAATTGGTTCAGTTGGCTAACGACTTGAAGTATTTTTGTGGTATTTTTGACATTTTGTTCACACGGATCGTTGAGAGTTAGTTACCGACAGTCGTATGATAACGGATCGTTCATTAACCGTTTTGCGGAATAGACCTATCTATCTGACACATAATTTATTTGTATTGCCAAACTGGTCCTCGCTCATTCAAGACGATGACAATATAAAAGTGCCGACGATGATGGAAACGGAGGAAATTCAAATTCTTATTAACGAGAAAACCCAAAGTAATATGTCATTTACCGCTCAAAACCTACACTGGTGGAACAGTAGAGATTCTGGGATATGCAATAATGAAAATTAATTATAAAAATCAAACCGCAAATGCCAGGTTGTACCTATATTATTCCTAGAATATTAGACGCAATATCTGAATTTTCCTGAATTAAAACCAGATGCAAGAACTCGAAATCGACTCGGTAACCAGGGAAGAGACAATAAAACAATTGAAATAGTAATATGTTTCACTAGACAGCAAAGTAGTAGATTGACTGCTGTTTATAATGATACATATCACGACGTTTCGGCAAAGTCTCATTTGCCATCTTCTAGGTGATATTGTATTTGCAAATTATTACAATTTTCACAACCTCTTTATTTTTTCTGTAGTGATAAATATAAAACAAAATTTGATAGAAATCGCAAGTGTTGGAATGGTTGGTTGCTAGCAAAAAGGTATATCTTCATAGTATTTATAGTTTGACAACATTATGGACAATGATAGCGACTTGAAGTACTTGCTCCTCCAGACACATATCAATCAGCAAAGTATTACTTTTGCTGTCCAGGCAGCATATTTGTCAGCAAAATAAAATATTTGCTATCAATCGTGGAAAATAGTTATTTCTTTTAGTAGACAGCAAAGTAGTAGATTGACTGGCGCGGTTATAGTTCATAGTCAAGCGTATCGAGGCTAGGAATTCAAAGGCATTCAATCTACTTTGCTGCCGAGTTGAACATATTAGTTTTTTCCGATTGTGTAAAATAATATAGTATATTCTTCTTCAATTGAAAAGGAAATAGTATTTCACACTTTTATTGAAATAACAAGGAATAATCAAAAACTCAATGATTAAAAATAATTCAATAGGTACAAATTATGTTTCTTCAATGTGAAATATCGAAATTGGGCATGACAAATAGGAACAAGAGTATTCGTACGGAACAAATATTAAATGATGGGTGGATTTTTATTGCATGTCAAAAAGGTACCTTTTGGATATGTTTTCGAAAACTGGTGGCGATTTGTGCTTGAAATGATTGGGGATTGAATTATTGAGCGAGGGAGGGAGAAAATGATTTTTTGAAGAGAGTTGTCAAATGCTGGGGTATGTCGAGAAGGTATGTGTGTCTTGAGTTTCGATTGTGGAGGGAAGATCGCTCTCAGACATTCTTTAAGATAGCTAGGCATAGAAGTGGTTATAATTTTGTGAGTTTGACAAGCTAAGTGATGTTTCCTTCTAATATCCATTTTCAACCATTTCAAAGATTCAATTTTTGCGGAAACGTGCTCTCTCTTCTTGCCAGGTTCAAAATGAACCTGATGCAGCAATTTTGCACCTTCTGTATTTTACTAGTATAAAACTGGTCTAGGCAATGTCCATAAACGACATCTCCGTAATTAATATGGGAAAGCACGAGGGGGAAACAACTAGCTAAAATCTGTACAAGATTTAAAATTTTTCGAAGACTTGAAGACTTAAACGCATGACTTGAAGACTTAAAGGCATGACCTAAAGACTTAAACACATGACCTAAAGACTCAAAACGATGACTTGAAATTTCTAGGTGTACAAGATTGAAAGAAGATGTTTTCCCCTCGGGAAAGCACTAACCATTCGCAAAGAAGAATCTCAAGTTTCCTGCTCAAAATATTACGATTCAGGAAAAGTCTTTCCAGTGCACAGAAAGTTTTCTCTGAAGAATTGTTTACATGTGAGCCGAAGTTAAGTTTTTGGTCTAGAATGAATCCCAAGCTTTTTACCTTATTTTGAAATTCCAAACTTTGTCCTTGGACCAAAATTGTTGGGGAGTCCTCAACAATTCGTCTATTTTTATCGCTTCCGAAGATTATAGCATATGATTTAGTGGCATTGGCACTCAAACAATTTTTTTCCGAAAACAAGACAAGTTTATATAAGTTATCGAAACCGGTGATTCGTTATAGTATCGAAACTCAATACAACTGCGTATCATCCGCATAAAAATGTGATTGGCAGGATGTTAATACTTTCTTATGATCTGCCGAGTATAAAATAAAGAGCAAGGGCCCCATAATAGACCCTTGCGGTACTTACCATTTTGGAACACAGAAGTAGTTTCCGAAATGGTAAGTCAAATTCTATGTATGCATCTCACCTCATCACAGAGGGCTATGAGTTCAACCACGAATTTGAAATCCTTTCACCTCCTTGTACAAATTTCTTGAGAAAGGACAATATTACTTATACTCTGAGGAATGTAAGGATCAATAAGTGGGCATCAAACTTCATATATTAATCTGAGAGCATGCCCTACGTATTACTAAATCTAAACCTGAACAAGACAGGCTGAAAAATTGCTGTCTTGGATTTCATTCGAATCAAGAGTGAGGTAATCTTTTGGTTTGTTATTTACTACATGTTATTTCATAATATATGTTCGTATTTTCTGTGATATTTTTTCGTGAATGAACCAGTATTAGTATTAGTATTATTATTATTATTAGGTCTAATGCTAAGCTTAGACGTTTTCCGGCGCTTTTGTTTTTGTATTGAAAACGTATTTGTCTGTCTTTCTCTGTCTGACTATAGTCTGGCCGTTCAAAAGATAGAATTCATAAGGACGCGTGAACAGTGAATGCCTGCATCTTAGCCTGCGCGGCGTAGCCACGCCTTCTAAACTGAAATAAATGAAGAACTGTTTACACTGTACTGTACTCATTTGTGCTCTGTATTTACGTGTGTTACGTTAATTAAATAATATGGATGGAAACACTCTTTCACCTCCAAAAAAAAAATTAAAAAAAAAAGACATTTAACTGTAGAGGAGAAAGGTGTAATAATGAACACTTATACAAAAGCATCACAAGAGTTTATGGGAGAACAGGGAAATGCGACGTTTTTGTTGAGTGGTGTAAATCGGACTTGTAACATTGGTGAGAGGAACATCAAAAGAGTGCGTGCCGTTCACGTGATCATTCTTTCTTCTCGGCGGCTACACTATAATCTGGTTGGCCGTTAGTGAGAGGGACTAAGACAGACGAAAACTTTTCGAATACGTTAATGCCAGAAAACGCCTCTGATTTTCGAAAATTATGAATCTACACACATTTGACCGATTAAATTTTATGCTCTCGGAATTCAACTCTTGAATAATAACTATATTTTTATTCTAGATGTGGGAATGTAAGGGCTTTAAACAGCAATACGCTATATTCATGATTCCGCAAAAATTAGGTCCCCATAGGTGTTGGTTCGAATAATTCCGGCGTCGGTAGGTTTTTCCTTTTTTTTTATTCCTCTAGCCTTGTTTTGTAGGTCCTCCTTGTTTTCTGAATTTCAGGAGCATGATATAAACATATATCAATAGCTATTTTGAATACATATTGCTTCTTTTAACGTGTCCTAAAATGCTTGAAATAGTGTATGCACCACTGGATTAAAGTCCTTCTCTTCATCTGTAATCCCTTGTGTATAATATAAAATTGGATTGAACTGGCCGATACTTGATGAAAATCCATATTAACAAAAATATCACAGTATCCTGTACGATTCTCACTGACAATGGGTTTACAAAACCGCGACACGTGTTTCGCTACGCAATAGCTTTCTCCTGCTTGAGGGCGCTATTGTATAGCGAAACACGTGTCGCGGTTTTGTAAACCCATTGTCAGTGAAAATCGTACAGGAAACTATAATTTTTTAAGTTAATATACTATTCTTCATCATATTTCCTGAAGAAGTAAGCTTATTTACTTATTTGAAGTTGCTTATGGGTCAGAAAGTCTGCAAGAAATATCTAGTTCAATTTATGAACTCTTAGGAATGATTGGTGATTATAATCAAATATACAGGGTCTTTCACGACGAGCGTTCGTTAGGAATATATGGAGAACGATTCAAAATAAAAACTTGAAATTTCGAGGTAGTGGGTTTTACAAAATGGCCTTCTCAACTAAAATATTTTCAACTTCCGGTCTCTTTCCGTTATACCGGAAGTTGAGGTCAACTTCCTTATTTCAAATGGAACACCCTGTATTTCATTACATTTTTCAATTTTTCATCACATTTTAGGCCCACTTTCTATAATAATGCCTATACCCAGATTTGTTAGTTTTCGAGATATTCATTTTTTTCTGAAAAATTTGACAGTTACAGCACCACTCCGAAAATATCATAACTCATAGACAGAAACAGTTGAAAATGTGAAATTTCACAGAATCACATCTTGAGCATCAAGTCATGAACAGGTTTTTCGAATTTTCGGAAATAATTTACAGGGTGGTCGAAATTTCCACCTTGAACATACTATCGAGAAAACTGATGAAACACGATTTTTTCAAATGGAAACCATACACTATTCTAATATTTTTGGATACTACGAATAAAAAGATATCAAATTGATGAAGAATGTCCTATACCTAAAATACACCCCTGGCAAAATATATTCGATTTTGGAAAATATTTGAAATGTAAATCATTCGAAGCAATACCAAACCAAGGAAGCTTTGAAAACAAATGAAGTTACAACAAATATGTCGAAATTTGATGCCATATAATTGACGTGTATTTCGTAGTTTCCTATTTGTGTGCAAAATGTTTTGTTTGGGGTATTCTAATGAAGATTTCCTGAATTTAATAATCATTTATGGTGAATGCAATAAGATAATGGACAGAGCTTGTCGTATTTTTGCAGAAAGATTTCCAAATCTACATAGACCTAATAAAAATATTCTGAGAAGACTTCTTAGAAACTGCCGTGATTTCGGAACTTTTTCGTCTGTCATCAACAAAAAAAAACACTCGTAAACAATGAGGACATCGAGATGGTAGTTTTGGCCTACTTCACAGCCTATCCAGAAAATTCGTTGAAAGACGCAGAAAAGTCACTTAGAATTTCATGTTCGTCAATAAACCGGATTTTAATCAAACATAAGTAGCTTCCCTTCAAATATCACCAGGTTCAAAATCTGAAACCTCACGACTTACCTGCACGAGTGGAATTCTTCGAATGGTTTCTTATCAAGATACAGGAGGACCCTGAGTTCACGAAGAACATGATAAGGACAGATAAAGCCAAATTTGCCAAGAATGTACAACCGCCATAATAGTCATGTTTGGGCATCAGAAAATCCAAAGCTCGTTCGTCAGCGCAACTTCCAGGATTCATGGAGTTTCAATGTTTTTTGCGCTATAAAGGAAGACCGAATTTTATGTTTATATCTTTATGATGAGAATTTGAATAGCGATAGATATTCGCATATACTTAGGAATCTGGTTGGTGAATCCATTAGGCATGTTTCTGAACAATACCGTTTCAAGTTATGGTATCAGATGGATGGAGCCCCTGCACATAGTACTGCTACCGTTGCTGGGTTGTTGAATGGGATGTTCGAAGATCAGTGGCTTTGTTACAACGGGCCATTTAAATTTCCTCCTCGCTCTCCAGACCTGACGCCACTGGACTTCTTAATCTGGGAATATATAAAAGAAAATGTTTATGCGGATCCTGTGAGTGATAAAGAAAACATGAAACGAAGGGTTCTGAGAGCTTTCAATAATTTGAGTCCTGACTCCATACAGAAAGATACAAATAGTGGTATGCAAAAAAGAATATATTCTTGTTTAGAACAAAACGGCAATGTCTTTGGACATCTGTTGAAATGAACCACAATATTATCTGAATTTAAAGAAATTAAGTTAAATTCTAAAATTAAAGTAAAATCTAACCTTAAAAAATATAAACAAAATGAAATTACTGTATTCGATATCAATAAACAAAGATATAATTCATCTCTCTGAAAGTATTTTATTTCAATCCATCCATTTTCATGTTGAATTACGTTTTACCAACGACAGAGTTAATATTAGTTCATTTGTTTTCAAAGCTTTCTTGATTTCTATTTCAATTTCTCAAAATCGGATATATCTTGCCAGGGGTGTATTTTAGGTATAGGACATTCTTCATGAATTTGATATCTTTTTATTCGTAGTATCCAAAAATAAAAGAATAGTGTATGGTTTCCATTTGAAAAAATCGTGTTTCATCAGTTTTCCCGATGTTATGTTTAAGGTGGAAATTTCGACCACCCTGTAAATTATTTTCGAAAATTCGAAAAACCTGTTCATGACTTGAAGCTTGAGGTGTGATTCTGAGAAATTTCACATTTTCAACTGTTACAGTCTATGATATTTTCGGAGTGGTGCTGTAACTGTCAAATTTTTCAGAAAAAAATGAATATCTTGAAAACTGACAAATTTGGGTATAGGCATTGTTATAGAAAGTGGGCCTAAAATGTGATGAAAAATTGAAAAATGTAATAAAATACAGGGTGTTCCATTTGAAATAAGGAAGTTGACCTCAACTTCCGGTATAACGGAAAGAGACCGGAAGTTAAAAATATTTTAGTTGAGAAGGCCATTCTGTAAAATCCACTACCACAAAATTTCAAGTTTTTATTTTGAATCGTCCTCAATATATTCCTAACGAAAGCTCGTCGTGAAAGACCCTGTAAAGTCGTGTCACCCTTATCGATATTTTGTTCCCCTCAAAATATTCCAAATGAAATCGTTCGTAACGTTGATTACACATTACGATACATTGCCAAACAAATCTTCACGACCTTATTATCTGGTGTCATTGGATATTATCTATTTTGTTTTCGATACTTTCAGAAGTAAATGTGGTATCAAACGAACATGACTGTTTCTACATTGGCTAGAAGAGTTGGCAATCAATTTGTATACAGAGCATTCTCTAGCGATGTTAAAGGAGAGGTAACGGCACTTTACGACTTCCACGCTCAACACGGTGGCAAGATAGTGAATTTCGGAGGGTTTCTTCTTCCAGTGCAATATAGTGACTTGAGTATTGTTAATTCCCATTTATTCACGAGGAAAAATGCTTCTCTTTTCGACGTTTCTCATATGTTACAAACAGAAATTAGAGGTGAGTTGGAGAAACCACAACACTATTTCAGCTCACCAATTTCTTCATTTGTAGGTACTAAATGCATCGACTACTTTGAATCCATCTGTACAGCTGACATCCAAGGACTAAAGAATAATGCTGCTAGTCTTACAGTATTCACTAATGAAAATGGAGGAATTTTGGACGATCTTATAGTAACCAAAATTTCGGAAGATCACTTATATGTGGTGTCGAATGCTGCTAGAAAAGATCATGATCAGAAGCACATGTTGAAAGCTTTGGTACTACGACTTTGTTGAAAAATCAACTTGAAATGAGTTTTAACCATGACTCGTTTTAGGAAAGTTTTAAGAAAAGTAATCAATCGGCCGACATCCAAATCAAATTTCATAATCCTCATGAACGAAGTTTATTAGCCTTGCAAGGTCCCAAGGCAGCAGAAGCTTTGGGAGTCATTACAGATGTTGACCTTTCACAACTCTATTTCATGAATACAGCTACCGGCAGAATCGCAGATGTTGATGGGTGTAGAGTGACTAGGTAATATCGGTATATTACTGATATTGGATAATTGACACTTGAAAGTATTCAGCAAACTCACGCATTGGAAGAAATGTTATTTCCAGTTCTTGAGTTTGTCACTAATTCATTTTCATACTAACTTACTACATTTTTTCTTGTTTCTTGCCAAATTCAAATAGCAGTGCCTTGAGATTCACAGGATTTGTTTCTACTCGAGGATAGGTTACAGAAGATTACATCATAATATCTGATTGAAAATATGTGATATTCCTACAAGGGAATCTTTTCCGATCACTATATTATTTTTAAATTCGATTCTCAAACTCTCTTGTATCTCCAAAACTCCCGTAATCTTCTAGATTTCTATCCTGTTCCGACATACTGAAATTGAAAAATTAACTTCACCCGCTATAGGATTGATAAGTGGGCATCAAACTTCATATATTAACCTGAGAGCATGCCCTACGTAATCTAAATTTGAAGAAGACAGGCTGAAAAATTGCTATCTTGGATTTTATTCGAATCAAGAGTAAGGTAATCTTTTGGTTTGTTATTTACTACATGCTATTTCATAATATATGTTCATATTTTCTGTGTTACTTTTTCGAGAATAAACCATTATCAGTATTATTATTACTATTATTTTAATGCTGAGCTTGAACGTTTTCCGGCACTCTTGTATTGAAAAGTATTTGTCTGTCTCTGTCTGACTAATCTGGTTGGCAGTTAGTGAAAGAGACTAAGACAGACGAAAACTTTTTGAATACGTTAACGCCAGGAAACGCCTCTGATTTTCGAAAATTATGAACCTACACCCATTTCGACCGATTAAATTTAATGCTCTCGGAATTCAACCCTTGAATAATAACTATATTTTTATTCTAGATGTGGATACACTGGCGAAGATGGATTCGAAATTTCAATACCTGCATCAGAAACTGTCAAAGTAGCAGACACATTGTTGAGGAATGAAAATGTAAAGCTTGCAGGCCTTGGAGCAAGAGACTCTCTGAGGTTAATATCTGACTCATACGTTCTTCAGTAGATTTAAATCAGATACTTTTTTCACCTCTAGGCTGGAAGCTGGGCTCTGCCTTTATGGTCAAGATATCACAAGTGAAACAACCCCCGTTGAAGGTGCTCTAACTTGGCTAGTGGCGAAGAGAAGAAGAGAAATGAAGAATTTTCCAGGAGCAGAAGTTATTCTCAGACAAATCAAAGAAGGATCTTCAGTTAAAAGAATAGGTAGGATAATCCATAAGAAGATATTCGAGAGCTGTTAGATCTTATAAGTACGACTTTCCCTGATTGATTAGATCTTATAAGTCCTACTTGGTTTGAATTGCGAAAAAGTTCATTTAGGGTTTGCCAGACTCTAGCCTCTTGTTTCGGAACATTTTCAACTTCAGGAGGTTGCTTGATAGACCCAAGTCCAACATCAGGGGAAAGATCGGTATTGTCCTCCTAGATGCATAAATACTATAATTTGCAGTGAAATTGACACATGAAAATCTCAAGATGGCGTCTGGGCGCCAGCTGGAACAAAAATTGAATGAAAAGGGGGGTCTTATGATACCTCATTTTGAAGCTCCTGACGAATACTTTACAACACTAGAATATGGAGTCAATATCTTTACCTACTACAAAATGGCGGAACATTTAATAATTGCCTGCACACATCGACGTTTGACTTCATAATTTGAGGAAATAAGCTGAGTTCAGTTCAGAACATGCTCGCAATGGTTGCCTTAAACGTCTTGAGATAAGAACAGCCTATTCGATATTTCACGTCTAAGATTTTCGAACACAGCAACGTCGATATTTCCATAAATATTTATTATTCTCTGCGGTATTATCAATATTGGAGCAGGTTCAGTTTCGTACACCTGCTTCAAATAGACACATAATAAAAGTCTTAAGGTGTCAAATCTGGCAAGCGGGCTTGCCATTCCGTAGTACCTCGATGGCCAATCCAACGACCATGGAAAGTAGTGATGCTCCATATTAGAATAATAATAATAATATGCATATCGAATTCATTAGGATTCTCTTGGCGATTTCAGTGATTAGAGGGTCAACAGTAGTTTCCAGCATATTCAAATACAGTTTCCCTGTTAAGTTTTTTCAATCGACCATTTTGGAGATAGTTTACGTGGTACCTATCTACTTGAAAAATCGAAAACTGAATGAGAATATTTGAACTGATCAGTGTTCATTGTCGTACTGACATTTTTGTCTTTTTTATGAACAAAAAATAACCTATATCCAACCTTATCGGGTTGTTAGGATTGCCACATGGCAAGGAAAAACGAATATTTCTAGAAATATCGATATTAATGTGTTTATATTCAAGTTATTATTCAATGTTCCACCATTATGGAGTAGGTGAAGATATTCATATTCTAGGGTTATAAAGTGTTCGCCAGGAGCTTCAAAATGATGTATCACAAGACCCCCCTTTCCATTCAATTTTTGTTTCAGATGGCACCCAGTCGCCATCTTGAAAATTTCATCTATCAATTTTAATCCAAAGTATAGGGTTTTATGCATCAATTTCATCATCCCAAGTTTCAGTTATTTGAGTTGACACGTATGTTCTCATCAAAACTGTAAGTTGCTATTTGTGCTATGCCAGAGGCGTCGCTAGGTAATTAACTTCACCTACCGACGCCATATTTGGGTATCAAGAACGGTAAAAAGAACATTTTATCACCGAAAAGCCAATTGTTTGGAGGTGGAGCGCATAGGGACGACTATAATTATTATTGTCTGAGATCAATTTTTGTTATAATATTTTTGAACGATTTGTGAAAAATAGTATGTATACCTAGTAAGAAAAGCACATTACCAGAATCCATGTTGCTTGGCTCTCAGCTAACGCTTCGACAAGCAATTTTTACAGTTATCCGGAAATGTAAGGCTTTTCCTACTGAATATTCAGTATGCTATTCATTCTGATTACTATTTTCATATTCATTATATATAAAAGAAATGAAGAATCAAAACGTCTAATGCACTTCCATTTCTTCAAACCCAATATCCATTATCCATTAAGAGAAATATATTTTATTACAGGTTTGACTTTTCAATCGGGCCCACCAGCTAGGCAAGGTGCTGCGATTTTATCAGAAGATGGTATAGAATTGGGCAAAGTTACGTCAGGTTGTCCGTCACCCAGCTTGAGTAAAAATATAGCCATGGGTTATGTTCAAACCGACCACAGCAAAGTTGGAACTAAAGTTAATTTAAAAATCAGAGATAAACTATACGAGGCAGTCATAAGTAAGATGCCTTTTGTGAAGGCCAACTATTTCAATAAACCCAAATGATTTTTTGAAATTGAGTAGTTTTATTTCATGGAAGATGAATAATACACGTCCTGTCATGAGTAATCATATATTCAGTTTAAAACAAGATAAAGTGAGTAGTTGTAACATATCAAGTACGTAGAGAAAGTTGGTTTCATTCTAAGTCCAAATTCATGCATTTACTGAGTTCTTTTGAATATCCACAGCCGTCATCAATATCTGCAAAAAATTACACTTTATTAATGTACCAGTGAATCGTTTCTCCAAATAATTTTATATACAGAGGGGTCGTTAAATTTCCATCCCCCCTAATTTCAAAAGAAAAGGTGTGAACTTTTTTCAAATATGACAGGGGACCTTGATTTCTCGTTGAAAATGTCTTACAGTTCTCCATCTAACCTCAACAACATTTTTCTCATGAAGTACTAAAAATGATAGCAACAATAGGAAAAATGTAATATAATATAGGTAGTTCTATGGGCATTATGTTTATGACACAAAAACTGCGTTTGCTTTGCAACTATATTTGAAAATTAGTTCAACCAAAACTAGACTGTAATGAAATGAAAAGTACTTTCTTAGGTAATATCAGGAAAAGCCTTGATTTTATCTGCAAGAATATTTCCTTCCAGTTGGGATGGTATTTCTATGATTTTCACCTTTATTTCCTACCAAAACTTTTTCCAATCATCTGAATACTTATTTTTTCAATTACTTCAAGTCGCTTCTGGTTCATTTCTCAAAATTATAATTTTTTCATACTTCGTATTGTTTTAAGGAATTGTAGTAATAATTTCCATTATATTGAATACTCATTAAGAATTAAGAGATGCAGAAAATTGTGCTGTCGCACGATTCAGTTTCTGACTAGTAACATATTTTCAACATTCTCATAGTATTCTAAGATGCTCTAGCAGAATAGTGTTTGACAGCTGTTAGATTATACGTGTATTCTAAATTAATGGCCGCTTCCGGAAGTTTTTCTGTAAAATGATGGGATAACAATTACCGCACAAGCAAGGTGGGAGTTGAAATAGTACAGTACGCAACTCGAGGATAAGGCTAGTTACGTGCCAAGAGGAGAAAATTGGATGATTTAACGCCACTTTCTCTCAATGGTGAGGTCATTCCATTTGGAACGGAGGTGAAATATCTTGGCATTGTCCTTGATAAAAAACTCACCTGGAACGCCCACTTGGAAAAAGTTTTACACAAAGCCAAACTGTCCCTATGGACTTGTCGAAGGATTTGTGGTAAATCTTGGGGTTTAGGTCCCAAACAAATTCATTGGATTCATGTGACTATTATCAGACCAATGATTACCTATGGGGCAATTGCCTGGTGGCCGAAGGCTTCTCAGAAAACGGCTCAGGCAAAGCTCTCTGGCTTACAGAGACAGGCCTGTTTGGCTATATCTGTGGTGCCATCAGTACCACACCGTCAGCGGCCATGGAGATCCTTCTAGATCTACCTCCTCTCCACATTTTTCTGGAGAGAGAGGCTAGATGGACTGCATATAGACTTGTGCACATCGCTAATTGTACAAAACAATCTAATGCAGAGTATACTAGACTGCTGGCTGACACTAGAAGTCACAGCATTCTGGGAATGACCTCTGACATTATGACTCCAACTGTAAACTATGAACTGCCTTATACAGTTCTTTTCCCGAGTAGAGAGGACTGGATCCTCCGGGAGAAGGAAATAATGAGAGCAGATAGTTGTTGGTTCACAGATGGATCAAAAACACCTTCTGGTTCCGGTGCAGGTGTTTTCAGTCGCAAACCCAGGACAGAGATATCAACCTGCCTAGGGACCTATGCGACCGTATTTCAAGCGGAAATTTATGCTATCGAACTGTGTGCGGAGAAATTGGCAGAATCCAACCTCACACACAATTCAATAAAAATATTCTCGGACAGTCAAGCGGCGCTGAAAGCCATTGGCTCTTACCGATCAACGTCCAAACTGGTAACAAATTGCCAAAAACGACTCTCCTCAATAGGAGGATTTAACAAATTGTCTGGTCTGGATTCCGGGTCATACTGGCCTGGAAGGCAATGAGGCTGCTGACTCCCTTGCAAAGGAGGGTGCTGCAAGCAGCTTCATCGGACCAGAACCTGTCATTGGCATCACCTTAGGCTTTGCCAAACAAATATTGAATACCTGGATGGCAAGAAGATTTATGGACTTCTGGCAAAATCTTCCAGAATTGGCTCCTTCCAAGGCGTTTATTCACCCTTCGAAGTCGGAAACCAAACAGTTGTTGGACTACAGTAGGGACGAACTACGATGTCTAACTGGCCTTCTCACAGGACACTGTCATTTGAATCATCATATGCAGAGAATCGGACTGTCAGAAGACAGCCTGTGTCGTCTCTGTCTGGAAAATGATGAAACAGCAGAGCACATAATTTGTGCCTGCCCCGCTGCGGACCGAATCAGGTTTTCAGAGTTTGGCAAGGCTTCACTCTTACCATCTGACCTGAAAGATCACTCACCATACAAACTAATCGGCTTCGTTAAGAAGCTAGGTTTATTTGGTCGAGTTTGAATAGGTGTGAGCCACAATAAATCCTTGTTGGTTGCAGTGGAGGACCGAACAGACCCACTCACTTCTGACCTAACCTAACCTAACCTAGTTACGTGCACTCGCGAATTGCCGTACTCGGCTAAAGCCTCGTGCTCACAATTTTCGCTCATGCGTAATATACTACTTATCCTCCCGTTACGTAATATAGTATTATGTAATTACGATAGACGTACCTGAAGTGGATAACTTTCCGAAACATTTTCTGATCTCTCTCAGACTCGCTATTCTCTTCATGTCATCGTCTGTAATGTGATCTTGAATCCATTTGATGACTAGTGTTTCTGATGGTAGTCGATCATCATCTAACTGAAAATAGCGGAGCAAAAATGAACGTTTCGAATTCTTGTGTTGTCTCAACTTACCAATTCCATATACCCGAAAACACATTGACTGGTACACTGAAAATATAAAGCTTGGATTAGAAATACCCAGTACTGTTACTGGTAACATCCAAATTCGATGAATACTTGTTGGAAGGACCTGGTCTCATACTGACAATATCCTTGAAAATTCCGTAAGGATATATTCACACTAATAGATCTAACTACGATTTTTTACTGTTGATGTTAAACTACTGATGGCTTCGAAGTACTGAACTTTGGTTCCCTCATGTACAATGATACGACAATCCCATCCCCAAGAGTTCTGATTGATGTGAATCAAATTATGTTCAAATTCGCCCAATATAAGAGAACCAAAAATTTTCAATGCTTCACACCTACTCCCCCCATATTCAGAGCCAGCCTGAAATCATTCTTGAAAGAATTTTTTTCTTTATGATGTGAAATAATTTTTAATCTTTAGGATCAGTCTTATGTCTATATTCTTTTTACAACTAATTTTATACCTTTCTTAACACAATTTCGATATTGATATATTTTTCGCCTACTTTTTTAAGAACGTCTTGACTATTCCTATAAAATTTAGCATTGTCCAAAGGATAACAAATACTGTTTGAACGTCTGTATTCTCTGGTGGATCGATATTTGTTCCGTAGTTTTTTGGATTTGTAACCTATCACAATCTGAAAAAATAAGAATTAATATTGGAATCTATACAAGTGTAAAAGGGCATATTTTCAATCTACCCCGAAAAGTTGCTGCGTCTATTTAAACAGTTCTTTCTGGGTAGAACAAGTCCAATTTTACGAGAAGTTGCTGACTAATTGGACTTGTTCTATCCAGAAAGAACTGTTTTTCGATAGACGCAGCAACTTTTCGGGGTAGATTGAAAATCTGCCCTTCTACACTTGTATAGATTCCAATATTAATTCCTATTTTTTCAGACTGTGGTAGGTTACAAACCCAAAAAACTACGGAACAGATAATAATTATTATTATCATTATTTTTAATGTTCAACCTGAAAACTTGTATTTGCACCAATTAGGCATCATTTGTATCAATGGATCTGGGATCCAGCCATATACCTTCTAATTTCAATCATTTCACGATATTATTCATATAGAGGAATAAGCCTTGTCTATCAAGATAGTACCTGATTGTCATATTCTCTATTGTAGTCACTGCCTCGCCTTTTTCTTCGTCCGTAAGAGTAACCATTCGTTTCTCGATCCGTACCAGACTTGTAGTAGTTATCAGTACTGTAACTATCTTGAAATAGAAACATTGAAACATTAGAATATCCCATACTCTTCTAGAACCATAACATTTTTTGATTTGAAAAACGGTTACTGGTTAAAATTTGTTGAAGGAACCACAAGTCCGTTGATAATAAAAGGATATGCACCAATAGGAATATATTTGACTATTTTCAATTGCGAAAGTCTTTTGAGAAAAAAAATAGATAATGACTATTATAAATATAGCAAACTGTCTTTCAGCATAATAAACGTGGAGTGTGTAATTTTTGAATTTTTTCCATTCTCATGTCATTAACATTTTGGAAAGGTCAGCTTCTGTTCGAATCCTGTATAACATTTGCTGGAAAAAAAACTAGAATCTGAATTTTATTATGACATTTGTGATCGAAGAGGTAAGATATTTTCTACACACCACAAATTCAACTCACCCAGTGAGTAGAATGTTGAAAGTTCAGGACAGTCTACCCTAAGAGATGGAATTGGACCTTGATTCCTATTTCGAAAATCATTAATGATTATGGAATAAAAACTGTTGTTTCGATGCATGATGAACTAAAGAGTATATACACGCAGTTTTTTAGCTGATATATACACAGATTATACAAACACAAATATTAAATGAACTGTTTGTACTACTCAAATTGATGTAATTTAACTCTCCCAGTTGAGATATATGTCATTTTCATGAATACATAATTCAAAAGACCAAGAGAATGCTAGGAGTAAAATTGTAATTTTCCTTCCTTTGGGTAAGGCCCTATCCACTTAAAATATTATGCAACAGCTGAATCGACTTCAGATAAATATAAAAATGGGTGTGATGAATATATTATGATAAGGAACATACTTTGCTCTCCATATATATGCTCTCTGTTGAATCCATAACCATTGGGTAGAGCTTGCCCTCCCGATGGATCACAATTTCGATTCTCCTTGTTTGAATCGTACCCGTTATTATATCTATTACTGCCATAATTATTACTGGGGTTATTTCCATGTCCACCATAGTTGTTACTTAACATACTATTATAATCTCTATTGCAATTTCTCGCACCGTTATCCCTTTTATCATAATTATCATTGTTATTATTACTATCACCTTTGTTGCCATAGTTGCTGTAGGGATTATCATTTCTATTGGTATTATCATTTTGGTTCTGGTAAGAATTTCCACGATTTCGAGTATAATCATTGCTGTTTGAATTTCTGTCACCTCTGTTGTTGTCTTCAGTTTCGTACCCAAAATTTTTGTAATAATCTTTCTTGTTGTTACTGTTGCCATTATTATGTTTGTAGTTATCTTCGTTGCTGTCGTTACTATAATAATCTCTGTCAGACCTGTTCGAACTACATTGAGATAAGTATTTTGAGACTTCTTCTTTGAAACTATTTTCGTCACCGTTATCGTTACTCGTTTTATTGTTAGATCTTGAGGAATTTCTTAACGCATTTTTCAGTTTCATACTATCAGCTTGGTATCCTTTGAGCACCAGCAATAAACAACATATCACTGCAAAACAAATTTGAAGGCGCTTTTGGGACATTTTTCACTAGTGAGCCAAGATGAGATTTTTGTTCATATATAAATGAAAATTACGGTATAATTACCTTGTTTGTGGAATTCTCTGACGGGTGAGGTCAATTGGGATGCTTTGTTCGATATTAGACAGAAATTATGTGAAATAGGAAAAGTCAATCAAAATTGTTGATGAATGAAATTCAGTGATCATGCAATGATCAACAATTAACATTTAGGAGATAATTTCTTCTGCATACAAATTCTTGATAGTTACTGGGTGCTCCAAATAGTTACTTGGGTGGAGTTTAAAGAAGTGTTTTGGCTCATTTCAAATTTTTATAGAATATTACTAATCATGTGCTGGATCTTGACGATGTTTTCAAAGATTGCAATCCTTAGAACAACATAACAGCAGAATATTAAGAATCTCTCAGAAATGGATAGTGGTTGGTAACAAATTCAAATCCATTGGAACAACAGATCAATTTGATAAGAACATTTGGAATTATATTGTCTTCACCACAATACCCGACGAAATTTAGAAACGTGCCCATTTTTGTGGACGGTATGGAGTATTGATTTTTTTTTTCTGAAAAGTTCAAAAACTCTAAAAATATATCAGAATTCTTATATCAGAATTAACATAAAAACATTAACGGACTCTTTGTTAAAATATGTTTGATGTTCATTCAACAAGTTTACCTGAAAGAATACACTTACTGAGGTCAATAACAAAGAAGTACACTTAAATTATCATGAGTATAACCAACAAAGATATAAAATTCCACCCAAATATCACATAAATGCAATTGAATCTATAATCGATTTTCCAATTATAACGTTCCTGGACGTCATCTAATTGTTCATTATTTTGTGTTTCAATGAATCAAAGGATGTGAATTCAGCGAATATATATCAGTACCCGAATATATGTTGAAAAATATCTGTCTAATCTACGGATAAGATGAATCCGAGATTAATTATACAGTGTGTCCCTAGACCAGTGGGACAGTTGAATATCTCTTGAACCAATAGGAATTTTCAAAATATTATAAGTTCACATTATATCGCATCATGAGAGCTAACTTCAGGAATTACAATTTTTTATACGAGGGGCGCAAGAAAGGCTCACAAAATCGAACATCAATTTTTTCAAACGGAACCAGGGGCGCCGGAACCATGGGGGCAATGGGGGCTCGAGCCCCCATAGAGAATTGGCTATGGGGGCGGAGCCCCCATAGTGAAGTTCTGGTTTGCGAAACTGTTACCATGCTCTCAGAGCAAAAATTTTTTTGTTCAGAACAAATTATGTATCGGTCTCATTGGTGTCGAGTTATAAAGATTTTTATTATCACTCTGGCAACAGTGTCAGTGACAAAACCGCCGTAGTTACTCAAAGCCGTAGTCACTATTAACAAAGGTACGTACGTATACCGTGTATATTGTAATGAAAAATAAAAAGATGTGATATCTGATATATCAAATCAAAAACGTATTCACGGTCCACGATGTCACAGCAAAGACTAAACGATTTTGCCATTTTGGAATTCTACAGAGCTTCTTTTTAAAGAAGTTAGTAATCACGAGATAACAAATATTTTCATTTTAAAAAATAACCAAAGACGGCAGATCTAACATGAGTAAAATTATAATTTTAATCTTATTTGTTACATATATATTATGTAGTTCATGTAGAAATTGGTTATTTGTTTCTTTTGTACTACTCAGACTCGCCATTTGCATTTGAGGTTCGAAACTGGCTGTGATTACTAGTTTTTTGTTTTTTCTATACTTCACCGAAGAGTTTGGAAATAATTATTTTTATTCTTTTAAACACGTTGTACTTGGGTCGTTTTGGATTAGCATCCACTGGTGTTTTTTGTATTTCTGTGAACATCATCTGAATGTGTTATAATACACTGACTTTATTTTAGCTAGTTTATTGTGGGAAATATATATATATACATATATATATATATATATATATATATATATATATATATATATATATATATATATATATATATATTATTCTTATATGTTTATTTTTTGAGATTGAGCCCCCATAGTAATTTTGAAGTTCCGGCGCCTATGAACGGAACACCCCATATATTTCAATATATCTGAACTCTCATTCCTTTGGACTATTTATTGGTTTTTTATTTTTTCAAATCCGACAAGGCGTTGCCAAGTTATACCAGTGGTTCATGAAATGCAGACATTTGTTCAGACAAACCCATTATTCATACTACGGAAGAATTTCTGGAATCATTCAAGACTGTTAGTAGTCGGTAGCATATTCTATCATATGGAATACTCATCTTTTTCGAAAGTTTTACAGGGTGGTAAGAAATATTATATGATTTTCACGAAATTCAAACCTTCTTCACATCAATTTTTCAAATAGTGCACCCTACAATATGAATTATTTTATAGCCCATTGTTGATTTTATTGCTTATGGTCAATGGTTGTGAAAGAGACATGTGAATTTCATCATCAGAAAATGCAAAAAAAATCATCAAACTACGTATTCTAGTGTAATTAACTACATAAGAGTCCCTACAAGAAACTACCTTCTTTACGAATATCTAGGCACGATAATCTCTAGTAGATATAATTTCACTCTGAATGTTCAAATCATTTATATTAATATTATCGTCCCTAATTATTTGTCAACACAGTTTTCTTCTTGTTGAGACTTTGTTTAGGACAGTTGAATGAATAAATAGTTTACTGCATTTTTTATTTGCATTTGCTGATGATGGAATTCACATGTCTCTTTGACAACCATTGACCATGAGCAATCAAATCACCAATGGGTTATAAAATAATTCATATTGTAGGGTGCACTATTTGAAAAATTGATGTGAAGAAAGTTTGAATTTCGTGAAAATCATATAATATTTCTGACCACCCTGTATAACTCTCGAAGAAGATGAGTATTCCATATAATAGAATATGCTACCGACTACTAACAGTCTTGAATGATTTCAAAAATTCTTCCGTAGTGTGAATAATGGGTTTGTCTGAAAAAATTTCTGCATTTCATGAACCACTGGTATAACTTGGCAACGCCTTGTCGGATTTTCAAAAATAAAAAACCAATAATTAGCCTAAAGGAATGAGAGTTCAGATATATTGAAATATATGGGGTGTTCCATTTGAAAAAAATTATGTTCGATTCTGTGAGCCTTTCTTGCGCCCCTCGTATAAAAAATAGTAATTCCTGAAGTTAGCTCTCATAATGCGATATAATGTGAACTTATAATATTTTGAAAATTCCTATTGGTTCAAGAGATATTCAACTGTCCCACTGGTCTAGGGACACACTGTATATCCAATCTTATCTATATACGAAAGTGTCAAACTCCAACCCTACCTGGGTGTGTTGCTAACTTAATATCTCTTTTTCAGTCAATCAATAGCTCTATCCGAAAAATATATTTTCTTTTACTTGCCTTCAATGAAAACTTATTCAGTACTGAGAGGGGGCAATACACCTGTAAAACGTGCCTTTCATTGCTTACCACTCAGCATGATGGGTCCACAAATTCTTGTTCCAAGTTCATGCTCGCGAATTTTAGACTAGCTGATGGTTGCATTCCTACACGTACGTTGCTATGGCAACCACCTGATTGTTGAGTGTAAATGTCCCTGTCAAGCGGATTATTGGTCGATCCTTCTCAAGTCATGATTTCTTTTATGAATTGCACCACCATATATAACGATAACTTATGTGAACCACTACGCATATTGAACCTTGAGACACAAAGTGGACTTTGCCATGCTGTACATTGACCATATTTCTCTTTCCTCTATCAAAAACCAATGCAAATGCACGAATTAGAATTTATATTCAGAAGACTTTCATAGATTTATCAATACCCCAGAAAACTTTAGAGGCGAAAGATGCTCTGAATTAAAAAAAAACCTTTTTATTCAGTTATTTTTCACATCTAAAGGGTATTTGAAAAACGAATAGCTGTTTTTTCTCTGTTCTTCACTTCGTTTAGCGTTGAATATTTTTGGGTTGCAATATTGTCTAGTTCTAGTACTAAGTTTTATCAGGTTCATCACAAGGCCGCTTGCTGGGCGGGCTCGAAAGAATGTGTGATAGGAGCTGAAAATGTTATAGACCCTCTTTTTCTCACCCCGGTAGGCGATGAGTTTCAATAAAATACGAACACGTCTCCCATCAATTCTGTTAAAGAATTTTTATGCAAAATTTGAAGTAGATTGGACAAAGGCATCACGTTGTCCGATACAAACTTTGCCTCCGTTTTTTACCCCCTTAGGGTTATAACTTCGAAAAACCCCTTTATATCGGATGCCTACGTCATACAAATAACACATCCTCCAAATTTCACGTATCGTCAAGATCAGCGGTTTAGGCTGTACGTTTATCCGTCAGACAACTATTCAGGACAAAACATTTTATATGTATAAATTGAAAAAAACTTTGTAGTAATTTGAATATATTCAGCATATATATATAGTACCATGGAATATTTTGTAGAACTACTAGAGACCAACATTTTTATTGCACATTATGTTCGTCTATACCACTGATTCCCAAAGTGGTCCAAGTGGACCCCCAGGGGTCCACGAGAAACTTGTCGGGGGTCTACGTTGGCGTGATTTAGTTTGTAGAATTTTAGGAATATCATAGGAATATTGCTGCAAGGGGGGCCACCGGAACCAGCGAAATTTTGACAGGGTTCTATGAGAAAAAAGAGTTTGGGATCCTCTGGTCTACACCGAACCGTTTAGTTAGCACACACCGTTTAAACATCACATCTTGCCCGCTTTTCTCCTACTTCATTTACATATTCTATTATTCCTCACCATGATTTTTTGGTCAATCATAATGAAATATAGCATATATCACTCCTGAATTATACAAATAAGAAAAAACAAACAAAGTTAGAAACGAACCTATTTATGATATGAGTATAGATATATTATCTTCATTTGAATTGTGTATATTTTACTAGGGTATTTTCAGTATTTAATTTTGTTACTATACTCTTGATCAATTGGATTTTCAACTTTTATTCTTTGCCAGAATCCATTTCAATTTTTTTGTTTGGATTTGAGCTTATTTGATTTACTTTCGATCCAATTTTTTTACGAGTTTTGTATGCTTATTATTGATTTTTTATTAACTTCTCATTCATTTTCAAAGTTTGAGATTTGATTGTTCCACCGTGTAATTCACTTAAATTATCATTTCTAGCTCATTGTTTCAATTTTTTCCATCTGATAACTTTGTTTCATTAGAGTTGATTAGTTACACAATGCAAGTCCGAACCAATACCTCACCAACAGCTCTGAAGCCTAAGGTTAATGATGAAATAATTTCTTTTCTAAGAACATCGTGTAGATAAAATTTCATTTACTGTTTATAGACAAGTTTTAAGAGTTATCTTGGAATTATCTTATCCATAGATTACAGATTACAATGATTGATATTTTCCTCAGAATCGAATCAAATCAGTACCCACGAAATATGTTTTGATGAATTCCCAGTCTCGTTCAAACATTCGAATAATGAAAAATCGCGTAAAATGAGTGGAAACGCTACCTGGGTGGAAACTCAGCTCGGAAACTTGAGTGACGATCGTGAAAGGTTCCGTTTGAATTGGAGGCTGAAGTGTAAACTCTACGGCAGTAAGGTGTTCGGATGGACTTTCATCTCATTGTTTGCCGTTCTCATCCCAACTTTAGCGTACTACTTAGTCATCAATCTCGGTACTCGTACATCCCTGGACACATTCACTTGTTTGGTGAACGAAACCTTCAGAGTACCTTGCGGTAAAGTCAATATAACTTCGGACGAGTGTATAAAAGTGAGCTGCTGCTTCGACAGGACTCTCAACAGGTGCTACCACTATTTGCCTTCGAGGTATTCCTACGACTCTGAGAATGACGATTATGTCGTGTCTCGTGCGAAAACACCTCTCGGAACGAAGGCTACGAAGAAGATGAAAATTTCAGTGAACGAACTCAACAGCGATCAAGTTGCAATAACTCTCCACGACGTAAACTCAACCGCTGACAGCAATACTTTGGTGGGAAATAAAAACTACAAAGTGAATAAAGTTAAAGAAAAACTCATGGTGGAAATTTATAGGAACGAAACAAACGAAATCCTTCTTTCTACTGCAAAGGGGCCTCTCATAGCATCAGATAACTACTGGGAATGGACTGTGTTTCTGTCGAACCATTCACTATTTGGCTTGAACCAAACTCTAATAACGATGAAGCATGATACCAATTTCAGTACGGTTCTGTACAAGAACAAAAATAACCATCACTCTTCGCCGACGTTTTGGGCATATAGTGATGGCAAATTTCACGGGGTTGTGATAAAGCATGAGGGCCCTTTGGAGGTAAGAATTCTTCCTTCAAATTTGATAGTTCTGAGAAGTCTGACAGGAGGAAATATCGAGCTGAAGCTATCTCTAGGGCCAACACCGAAGCAACTGCATGATCAGCAAGTTGGTGTTCGTGTTTTGCCGCCTATCTGGTTATTGGGAACACACATATGCAGGTGAGCAGATATTCCACAGGTCTTCCAGCCTAGCTTGGCATCTGAGAAATGTAGATGCACAGTTGGAAATAGGCGACCATTCGACACCTTCAGCCTGTTTCCTGTGTCTCTAGGGGCGGGTTTAATTCAGGCTCGAAGCTAGGTTAGGAGAACTGTTCATGATGTTTCGAAAGCATTCTACGATTAACAGGATGGTTCTGAAATTCATTCGTTCTGCAGTAAAGGATTTTCCTTAATTGAATTTTTTGGGGTCATAAAACTGGGGGATACAGGTTCAAGCTAACATCATCATTTTCATTTCAAATTCTACCAGTGGAATCGTAACTGTAACACCTACAGAGATAATGTATAAAAAATGATGGCTGCTGTCACTGGAAACGTCAAGAAGTGTATTTTTTTTAGTTTTTTGCTATATTTTTTTCAATTCAATCTCTCAATTCATAAAAAATACGATACATAACTAACAAAGTAGTCATTATCAGGGGAGACAAAACCAAAAAAATTGGATTCCATGACATAGCTATCAGTCTTGGAGTTGTAATCATTTTTCTGTGGGGAGTATGCATTTCTGAAAAAACTTTTTTGCCTTTTTCCCACCGAATGGATATACATTATTCATTTCTTCAATTGGTTTTCATTCCAATTTTGTTCACATTGAAGCTGAGCACTCATTGACAACCAATAATAATAATTTGGTATCTTTGATTTGTATATTGCTGGATGAAAGGATAGTGGGTATAAACCATTTCGCCATTAAATACGGTTCATATTCAGATGTCGGTTTTAGTTTTTTTTTAAGTATCTGATTATTAGCTCATTTTCATAATTTTACATCACAAGATTTTTGGGGCCGTGTTCTGGAATTTTGAGTTCCGACAGACATCTTCAGCGAGTGGTCTTCCTGTGACTAATCATTAGTCATAGTTAACTCACAGGAAGGAATTCAACTAGGACCACGCCGCTGAAGATGGCTGTAGCAGATAAAACCAAAAGCTCCGGAACTTAAAATTCCAGGACACGGCCTTCAAGCCCGAAAAACTTGCGATATATCAACACCGGCCGTGAAAGCCTACATCCATTCATTTCATCATCATTTCATCATGAAAAAACAATTTGGGTCTAGTATTTTTCAATGCTACGAATTTTTAAGATTTTCAAAATCAAGGGTTTAAAGGGTTTTTTCAATGGATATTGGGATCGAAGCGAAGAAAACAATATAGATACGTACGTACGTACGTACGTACGTACTACTTTTCAACGCACCCAAACTTGACGAGCTGCCCCTTTCTCCTTATTTCCTCTCTGAAATTTTCTACAATGGGCAACAGAGAAATTCTCATGCATTTGCTAAGTTTGTAATTAAATGGCATCATCTATTTTTGTATTCTCAAACTGTCATGTTTTTTATTTGAAAGGTGTGCAATATATAGAGGATCCCAATTTTACACCAACAACTCAAGTGGTCCTAACACGATCCAGATAGCCTAGAATTATTTTTATTCTAGGTCAATATATCAGGTTGAGGTCCTGCAGTTGTATAAACCCAACTCACCTAGAACAAACTTACAACTTTTTTGCGAAAAAAATAACAATGCAGAGTTTTCGGCTATGTAGGAGGTCAATATTTCCCAGGCTCAGGCCATTATTTGACAATGTTTTTGTCCATTATGCAATAACCATATGTTTCGATATTTTGACAAACTATGATATATATATATATATATATATATATATATATATATATATATATATATATATATATATATATATATATATATGTTGTTGTTGAGTTCGGGTTGAACCGCGTCTGGAGTTTTGTTCTCGACGTTTCGGCTCCGATTTTGGAGCCATTTTCAAGAGGTAAGTGTGACTTCACGCTGAGGTCTCAATCTGCCTACTCCTCAGGTGTTGTCACAGGGGGCAAGGGTTTGTGACTTGACGCCGGGGCCTCAATCTGCCTACTCCCCAGGTCTCGTCACGAGTTCTTTCTAAGGTCTCAATCTGCCTACTCCTTAGATCGAACTGAGGTATCGAGGGATGTTGGGTAGTATTTATAGCAGCGGGTGCTACTAAAGGACCGTCGGATGTCTTGGTGGGGACTGGGCATCTGGAAATTAGACCTGGGGAGTAGGCAGATTGAGGCCCCGGCGTCAAGTCACAAACCCTTGCCCCCTGTGACAACACCTGAGGAGTAGGCAGATTGAGACCTCAGCGTGAAGTCACACTTACCTCTTGAAAATGGCTCCAAAATCGGAGCCGAAACGTCGAGAACAAAACTCCAGACGCGGTTCAACCCGAACTCAACAACAACACACAACTGACCGCGGAAACCTATCCGAATATATATATATATATATATATATATATATATATATATATATATATATATATATATATATATATATATATATATATATATATATATATGATACAATCATTTCCACAGTTGGTCAGACTTCTTTCAATATTTTGAATTTAAATGTTTTTATATAAGAAAAATGAGCCAAGAAATGTATTCACATCTGAAAATAACGTCAGACAATAATTTTATCCTTCATTCCATTTCTCTATAATATTTATTTTCACCGCATTACTCTAGTTTCAATTCTTGTTTTGATTTTTCCACTCGAGCATTTGTGGAATTTCAGAAAAACGAACCTTTTGGATATCACCAAACTAATTGAACAATTCAGTATGAAAGATGAGGCCGACAGTTACTGTATTGATGACAACCTTTTGATGGCTTTGATGAACGATGGTTTGAAGAATCCAAACGTTCTGAATGATACCTTAATGCAATTCAAGGACCAAGGGAAGAAGTTTCTATTATCTGTACCACCACAGGTACGTATCAGTATACTGCATATCTCATAATCCATATTACAAAAACTAACTAATGGTCACGAAGTTAATAGGCAGTTAATTATCTGATGGGCCAATTATTATCAAAGAAAAAGAAATGAAAAAAACTAATATCTGCTGCTTCTTGAAGAGCAAATCTGAAAATTCAAATGAATGCCTTCCTATAATTCTCAATATTATCAAGTAACAAGTCATATTACACATATTGAACAATATTCTAGAAGCTAGGTCAGATCAGATCTGTGGCTTGCAAAGCATCATAAACTGGTGGAAAGTATTTTTTAAAACGAAATATAAATCCGAAGTTTCGGAAAACAGTCAGTCGATTTCACAAGGTTATTCCCATGAGGGTGTATTGCTGATCGTGATTCCAAGTATTGGAGTAGATGCATCTGTTGGAACTGGGTAATGGCTTGCTTTAAGATTGCCACCAAACAATTGGAGCCCCATCTGAATCGCTCAAACCCCTCAATTTTTTTTGGGAAAAGATTCAGAACTACTCAGACTTTATATTGATGTCGAATATACAGTTGTATAAATTGTAACAAGAATAAATCAATAAAAATAATAAGACTTTTGTATTGAAATAAATTCAATAGTCAATTGAAATTTTCACAAAATATAAAGAGCTCGAATATGGTACAATCAGAGTTGGACAGAATTGTGAATTCAATTCATTTGCTTTAATTCATTTTGAAAAAAGTGAATTGTGAATTATGAGTTGCTATTTTTATTTCGGTGAATTGTGACTTCTGAATTGGTTTTCGTGATTTCAATTCACGGAAATGAATTGAAGCCACAATTCAGATTCACAAGTCACAAGTCACAAGCCATTTCCTAAAGCGCATGTGCTTTTCGTTATTTTTTGCACACCCCAACACGTGTAGAACGGCTTTTTTTGTATGCAACGATGATAAATACTCCCAAAAGGAGTAATATATCCGACGAAAATTTCGAGAAATTGGTGACATTGAAATCAATCAAGGGTTTTATGTAGATCTTTTAACTATATTGAGATTTGTTAGAGCTACCAGAATTTTGTGATTTTATTTCAATTATATTTATTTTTTATTCAAAGTGTAATCTTTATTCTCATGACCATCACTTATCCATTCATTCGATACGTTCTATTTGTAGTAGGTACTAATTCAATGGTTGCATACATCTTACTAGTTAAAAAAAAAGGATATATTCAATATCTTCCCTCATCTGGAAACACACGAATTTTTTTCAAGTTGTTGGGTACCTAGTATTCACCATCCAAGTCAAACAAAAACCTATCTTGACCTCTAGTAGGAGTAAACTTTCTTTTAACCCCAAAAAAACTGACACTCTAAGGATATAACCATTACTCTTTCATTGATTTGGGAGTAATAAGAAATGAAATCGAATTATCTGGGGAATATTTGGAGACGGCAAAATTTTTGAGGTTTTTTTTGCAGAAAAAAATAGGATGCAAATTAACTACATTATGAATTTTTTAACTCTTTCATCAAAAGAAGAAAATTTGTAAGCAAAATGAATTGTGAATTGATTGGAGTTAACAATTCACAAGCTAGCTTGTGGCTTCAATTCATTTTATTTCTAATGAATTTCCAATTCATGAATCCAATTCATATTTTTTGCGTAAATTGTGACTTGTGAATCAATTCACGAAAGTAGTGAATTTGTACAACTCTGGGTACAATTCAGATAAAACATCCTCATCATGCTCATCATATCAGAATTGGAAATGGGATTCAAAAAACACTAAATAAATAGATAGTTCCATATGAAATTTAAAAGATGTTGCCAAGTTCTTCTGCAACCAGAATAATTGAGATAGTTCAAAATTTTTCATGTGAAAAGATGAATCACCATTTATTTGTTATTTAACATTTTCAAAATTTGATTGGCTGTATATTTCATGATACTACTAAGTCACGTCATGAACCATGTAATTATTTTTATGTATTTTTCAGGTATTGAACAATTCAGTATTGTACAAGGCAGCAAACAGTTCCAATATCCTGTACCAGTATAATAATTCCGATTATGTAGGGCTTTATTTGAAACAGAAAGTGGTATATCCGGATTACAGTCACACTAGCATAAACAAATATTTAGACGCAATGAAAAATTTCCTAAGTAAATACATTACAATCAAAATAGATGGATTCACGTTGAGTGATAACTGGCCTATGGATGAATCATTCACAATGTGGAAAAACGTTAGCTTTCCATATTTTCCAGAAGTAAGTTCCATGCAGTTTATCTATAATTACTCTACAACTTCCAACTCTCGTTTACAGATATTCCAAGAAGCCATGTCGCAAACCATACCTTGGAATGCAACCATTGGCGGTGTCCTCCACATACAGAATCACAATTCCTACGGACCTTCCCAGCTGAAAGCCTTCGAAGAGTATTACAAAAACACAGACGTTCTGATTCTATCAGCCACAAGAAACGATGTACAAACACAACCCACCTTTATCGAAAACATCAACACGTCTTGGGACAGTTTGAAGCAACACTTGGACAATCTTCTCTTCGACAGTATATCTGGAAACCGTCTGGTGAGTCTGCCGGTCTGTGGTGATACGGACACGTTCAACTTCAAACTCCAAGAAACGCTCTGCATCCGTTGGTATATCGTAGCTGCTACGATGCCGCTGTTCAGAATAACTTCCTCGAAACCCTGGAGGGAGCCGAAGAGTTTGGAGAGCAAATTCGCTGAACAAGCTGCCACAGAAGCCATCCGTAAACGTAAAATGCTCCTGCCCTATTATTACACCATCCTCAGTCGCAATGAACCTGTGATCAGGCCCATGTTCTACGACTACTACGAGAACACGACTACGTTTTCTATGAAGAATCAGTACATGATTGGAGACAGGATATTGATCTCGCATCCTTTAACAGTCAACAGGCAGAAGCTTCAAGTGTACCTTCCCAGTCGAGTGGGTGTATGGTATGAGATGTGGGGAGGGGCCATGTATACCACAAACCGAACACATTCTTGGGTGGAACTGGATTTGAGAGAAACGGACTTCGTGGCATTTGTTGCTCAAGGATCGATTATTCCGTTGGTGGTAAGTCACCCATTCAATTTCAAAAGTGTTATATTTCTTCGAGTGGTATAAATTCAATTGTTGAATTTTTTTCAGGACGGTAATACCATTAATGTGATAATCGGTCTGAACTGTACAAAAGTTCCATGTCAAGCAAATGGTACTTTGTTGTTGGACACCAATGTCAATTTTGAAGCCGATGAGTCCGCAGTTACCATTTCCAATATGCCAGTAGAAAACTGCAACTATACCTTGGGATATATAAAATTGAACCTCTACGATAACACCACGAATTATCACCATTTCTACCAGAAGAACCAAAACTTATGTAATGGAACAAGCTCCATCATATACTTCGAAGAGACCAATTCGTCGAAAGCGTATCTTATTGGTGATCAATAAATCACTAGTTAGTGAATTTAGTGATAAACAGTAATATAACAGCCATATGTGATAATTTATAGTCAATTTATTTGCTAATTATATCCAGAATAAATATATTTTTACCTAATTGTATCCAAAATATTTTATCCCAATCATCGTAACCACCTATAACTTTTTGTTGGGTAAGAGAGCCTAATTCAGTTGTGAAGTCTTGAAAACCATCTGCTGATGTCTGATATTCATTCATTATGTTTAACCTGTATAGGTCAATCGACTTTATTCAATAATAAATTTAACAAATATTTAATATTAATCATAGAGGTGTTTTTTTGCGTGAAGAGCTAAATGTACACCAATAGTAGTTTGTACAACAAGAGTGAATATGGTGGCAAAATCGCACCAGGTAAATATTTAAGAACTCTCTTTCAAGTATCATATTGATAATCAATTTTGATAAAGAGGATTCTTTCGATATTTATGAAAAACTCAAAGGAAAGAAACTTCATTGAATTCAATAATGAATGATACAAATTAAATTGGTAATGTCAAATTTGAAAAAGGCAAGAAAATGTCGGCTTTAGTGAGACTCGAACCCACGACTATAAAGTGGATCGTCTTAGAGAGCTGACGCTCTAACCAAATAGGTTACTTGGACTGTATAATCATTGGTGTGAAGAGTAGATATGACTCCTTCTCATCACATGAGATACATCAGAGGACACAGCAGTGGATTTATCGATATCGATATCCATATTGTGTTAGTGGTAATTTTTTTAAAACTGTATTCCTGTGGCGAAATCTGGTGGATCTAGAACGATGACAGAGTGGTGTTATCCAAGCACAATCGGGCAATTCACCGATAACAGATACATTTATGATGGCAGCATATTTTGCATCAAATCTCGATTTGACGCACGCAGAGATCAAATGAGTGAAAGCTGCGAGGTGAACATTGTGTTCTATATTTCGAACAATTTTCCACTATGAAATAGCTAATACGTTAAAATGATCTTCAAAACAATATAAACACGATTTTGTAGATACATTATCCCGTCTCATTATCTTGCACTATTGTTTTTTCTAAAGTGTTTTTGCACCTCGATACTATACGATTCCTACGTAAGAAGTTGTTTTAGCTTCTGCCATGATCTGTATAGCAATTGAAACGAAACGCTTAGAGTAAACAAACAAAAAAATCAAAAATATACTTTATTGTCAGAAGATTTTGCATCCCATTGACACAGAATACAGAATAAGTATAAATATAAACATAACTAATGGTGTGTAGATAAAAACTGGTAATTTACAAAAAATAGAACAGAACAGGTACAAATACAATACAAATGAAATGGAAAACAACTGCTTTTCTGAGAGCTTTTGAACGGCTCACATTTATCCAATGTTTTGAATTTCACTTTGAAAAATAGTTCGAATATTTGCAAGCCTATTTATACTCTTCTTCACGTCATGAAGGGGTAAATGATTAATTTATGACACAACAAATACATTTTGCATATTTCCTATTCTTTATACTTTCAGGATCCCAGTTTCAACCTTCGGTATGATTATTTCCACTTTCGAACTTTGAGCAAACTATTTTTCAAAATTTGAGTTGATTGATGTTTCTTCTCGAAATTTTTTCAAAATCCTTTCGAAAGGTTTGATTTTATTGCCTTGTTTACTGATTTCTGAGGCTTTCATATGCAAAAATGTACCGAAAAAACACCTACTTTTATCCAATGAAGACATACCGACTCACATTCTGGCCATTATTTTGGCACAGCAAACGATTCCAATGAATATAATGCACCTGCAGTTATTTATAATTATTTATTTTCGTACTAACAATCGATGCAGTGTTGTTGAATCAATCTATACCAGTATAGTCTATCAATAACGAAAATGGCTTTGGAAAAAGAACCAAACAGCGTGGAGTCAACATTGAAAAGCTTACCTGAGAAGGATTTTCAGCAAGTTTGGAGAATTTTGTACGGAAATGGCACAGAGTGAGTGGAGAGTTGAGATTGAATTAAGTGGTGATTACATTCTGAACTTTATGCAGGCCTTTGGAAATGTCCGAAAAATGTTTGAAACTAACAACACGCTACAAAATGGAACTGGTGTCCTGCAGATTCAAGAAAATCCAAGAAGAACAGATAAGACCTACCAGAATGGTGAGAGTTGGTCTTTTTCAACAGAAGTTACCCGTTCCATTGACTAATCCTGTACGTAGAGTCAAAACGGCAATGTATACTTTGGCCATGGACGCCATAAAAATCGCAGCTAAAGGAGGAGTCAATATATTTTGTTTACAACAAGCCTGGAGTGAGTAAAAATTCATTATTTTGATTACCCTTATACTTTTTCTAGAGATAAAACTATACCCTAGCACCAAAAAAGCATTACTTGCACTCGACTTGAGTTTCGATAACAAGATAAACATCTTCAGGAGAAGAATACTGATGCTAGGGTTAGGTTAGGTTAGGTTGGGTAAGGTTAGAAAAAGAGAAATGATACTTGAAAATTGTGTACCAATTTTCTTCTCTTGAAAGTTATCAGTTTGATGTTAGGAGTATATTACAATCTGTCATTAATAGATTATAATCTGTCAATGCCAGATTAAAATCTGTGAATGACAGATGATTAAAATCTGTCAATGGGAGATTATAATCTGTCAATGACAGATTGAAATCTGTCAATAGACCATTGATAGATTTCAATCTGTCAATACGTCTTTGACAAATTTCAATCTGTCAGAACGCCATTGACAGATTATAATCTGTCATTGACAGATATTAATCTGGCATCGACAGGTTATGAATTGTCATTGACAGATTTTAATCTGACATTGACAGATTATAAATTGTCATTGACAGATTTTAACCTGGCATTGACAGATTTTAATCTGGCATTGACAGCTCAAAATCTGTCATTGGAGATATTTTTTATTTTTGCAGCGACCCTAATACGCCGTCGTAAATGATAATTGCATGAAATGAACATTTTTTCATTATTTCATTTCAAAATAAAGTGCAATGTCTAGACTTTGAAAAAAAGGCCCCTGACCGATTAGAATGGACAGATTTGAATGGCAGTAAATCATCAATTTCTTATGTGATAAGACCAGGTGTATTGCTCTTTGATAACGCAGATGCCTTTTTTCATCTAATACCAACATGAACCCGTAATTATTCGGCATTTCCTGCACGGAAATATTATTTCCTTATAGTTGACTTGAACTCTCACCTAGACTTTCTTGACATCAATAATTTGTGTGTTGGTAAATAACTTAGCCGTGTTCACCAACGATTTGCGGAAAAACTATTATATCTTTAATATATTGAGAGGTAATTCGTATGTTTTTCTGTATGATATCAACTGTTCGTTTGAAAATGTTTTTGAATGTTTTTCCGTTAACCAGATGACGAAAGAGGCCTTACTTTTCAACGTGTGAATCTCAGCATGGTGATTGAACCCCAGTCTTCCGCTTTATAGGAGGACGTGCTTACCTCTTTATTACCGAGACCAAATATTATAATCATATTTTTATTGTTTCGTTATTAATTCGACTAGCAACATAAATTTGACTTCAGATATGCCTTACGCATTTTGTAATGGTGAAAAAATGCCATGGTGCGATTATGCTGAAAATGCTGAAGATGGGCCAACTACAAGAATTTTGCAAGCAGTACGTACTTTGAATATGAAATGTAAATTTTTTTATTCTAATTATTTTCCATAAGCTCGCAGCAGAGAATAAAATGGTAATTATTTCCACCATATTAGAGAGAGACGAAAATCACGAAGACCGAATTTGGAACACCGCAGTTGTGATTGATAATCACGGAAATTATTTGGGAAAACACCGAAGAAACCACATCCCCAAAGTGGAAAATTCTAACGAACCAACGTATTACTGTGAGGGAAATAGCGGACATCCTGTGTTCAAGGTTTTACTTAACTCCCAATTGATTTTTTATTTATTTTTTCTATAAGGAGGGAGTTGTTGCTTAGAATATCCTACCTTTGAGTTATTGCTTCTTTCATAGAAGTTCTGTGATTCCTATTTTTTCAGAAGAAAAGGCAACCGGATAATAATACCATTAGGAATGAAAAAGTGGACATTTCTTAATGATCACTTCTAAAGTCAACTTTTGTAAACATTGTGAGATATGTTTGGAGTCCTTTTTTTTGTTTATTGTGAAAGTTTTCGTAAACATCAATTGACCTTTACAAAAAGTTTCAACTTTTACACCAAAGGTTCCAATCTCAACGTTTCTCATTAGAGTCATGGCAAAGAGTCATGGCAATATTCAAGCTCCTTGTCCTATCGTAACACAAAGATACCTAATTCAAAGCACTTTTTATTCTACTTTGTATTTAACAATTCAACTAATCTTCTAGACTGAATATGGAAAAATTGCTGTCAATATATGCTATGGAAGACATCACCCCTTGAACTGGATAGGATTTGCATTGAATGGAGCAGAAATTGTATTCAACCCTTGTGCAGCGGTGAGTACTTGAAATAATAATACGAATGAACATCGGAAGAGGTTCACACATTAATGATACCAAATTGAAAAAATACATTGTAACAGTTATATTGAACAATATTCGGGGCTCCATTCATAATTAGTATTTCAATAGAAGCATCGAAGGAGGTTCACCATATTGAGCTCTATTGAGACTAGCAATAATGAAATAAATGTAAATCCTTCCACTTCCAGATCAGTGGGACCTGGAACAGGCCCGGACTGAGACCATTTGGGGCCCTCAGCTAAAACCTGTAAAGGGGCCTCCCTACCGGGGGGTATGGAAAGTGGGGGGATTTTCCCGGAAATTTTTTGTAAACTATGTGCTTGAAAACATGGAAAACGTGTTTTTTACGCTATTTTGGCTCTCATAAAGAAGAAGAAATTCAGCTAGTTTTTTTTAGAAGAATATAATGATTTTCGAATTTTGTTCACTTTATTATTGATTAAAATGAGAAATTCATAGAATCTTTAGGAAACCAAAACACTACAAAGCACATGCTGTAGATCTGCAACAATATTTACAACAGAGTTCGAAATAAAATGCAGTATTTCAGTCACATCAAAGTATATGGTTGATGTCAAAATTATTTATGTTATGAAAATGATGACAAACGTAAAGGCCTTAGCTGAGATGATTCGACATTTCAGTCCCCTTTGGAAAATGTTAACAAAATAATACCAAGAACACAAAAAAGCATCTAAAAAGAAAACACGGCCAGTCCGGCCTGACCTGGAATAAGCTTGTCAAACTGCATAATAAGTAATTATAATGTTTCAGAAATCGGATCAATTGCGATCATTATGTACAAATGTAAATAGAATGTTTATAGTTTTCCTATATACATGGTAATACCAGAGGTAATAATACCATTGATAACAAATTTGTAGACTTTTTCAAAGAAATAAGAGGAATTACTGTTATTGTGTTGAATATAGATATATTTTTATAATTCTTATCTTCTTCTTATTTATCGGCTGTAGAATAAATAACGTATGCAACTCTCATGTAATCGTTATTAATACATGACCGTTGCATTATATACTATTGGCTATATGTACGATATCCGAATTTCTCACTCATAAATTATCTAAACTTTATGTCAGATAGGTGAGAACAACGAACCACTGTGGAGCATTGAGGCCAGGAACGCTGCCATCGCTAACGGATACTACGTTTGTGCGATAAACAGAGTTGGCATGGAAATTTATGAGCACGAATACGAAGACGAAGATGGAAATAAGGTCTTTCATAAAGATTCGGGGCAATTTTTCGGATCTTCTTATGTGGCGGCACCTAATGGAACTAGAACTCCGGTAAACCCTATCATATATTTCACCCACTATCATTCGAAAATGAGCTTATCCAAAACCTGACTCCAGGTTGGAGATTGTCCAATTGTTCATTGACAACAATCCATTGTATCTTTGACCCTTGATGTATCAGAACCTCTTCGGCACAACTCAGAGTTTTTCATTCAAATGAAACTTCTTTCCTCAATTTTTTGAGTGATTCGAGTTTGTTGTTCAATCGCGAAAGTCGCTTTATAACTTTATTTGTTCATGAGTCACATTTTTTATCAAACCACTCCGAAGGTATTTGTTGAGAAAAGCGAAATAGATATTGTATCGGATCTACATGATGGTTTAGAAGTCCAATAGCAATAGAGTATACTTAAATCTTTTCCAAATAATGAGCATCAGATCAATTCTTGCATTATCGGAAAAAAAATACGAATTATCATGGTAGTGGTTATTAAAAATTATCTAACAAAGTACGATTCTCACTTCTATTAGCTGTTGCTGTTGCCGCAGGGTTCAGTTCTGGCGCCCACTTTGTTTCTGCTTCATATCAATGATTTGCTCGAGAGCACATCTTGTTCAATACATAGTTTTACGGACGACAGTACTCTTCATACCAGTTTCTCTTCCAGAGTCCTCATACCAGCTCGAGAAACAAAAATTCAAAGAAAAATTAACGACGACTTGGTAGAATTAATAGAATGGGGTAACATGAACTTGTTGGAATTTAATGCTACGAAAACTCATCAAATCTTCAGATGTCAGGAGAAACTTTTCCTACAAAATCAAGTATCTTGATGCTAGGAATTACGATCAGTGATAATCTTTCATGAGAGAACCATGTAAGATCGATCGCTAAAAGTGCTTCCCAGAAACTTGGATTTCTGTTTCGTGCGAAGAAATACTCCACTTCTCGTCAGATTCTAATGATCTACAAGGCTCAGATAAGACCTGTCATGGAATACAGTTCTCATGTATGGAGTTCGGCACCAAAACATTCATTGAAGCTTCTCGATTCTATTCAGAGAAAGGCAACAGACTCGCTCACTTCATTGGAACATTGTAGATGGGTCTCTCTTCTATAGATACTTTCACGGTCGATGCTCTTCCGAATTGTTATCAATCGTTTCCCCCTTGGCAATATCTACACGGATGACTCGACGAGTGCAGTATTCCTACTCCTTCATTGTGAACTTGAATACCTGTCGAACCTCTGTTGCACAGCGATCTTTTTTCAATAGAATAGATGAACTTTGGAACTCCGTACCGAAGGAGGTCTTTTCTGAGACTTACAAACTTCAAAATTTTAAACTTGATATTATTTCGTATCTTCTGTCCCTTGATTCACGCGGTGTTCTTTGAAAAGCGATTTCTACGCCTTTGTTGTGAATTTGAAACCCTGTCGAACTTCTCTTGCTCAGGGATCTTTTTTTAATAGAACAGCTGAGCTTTGGAAGTCCTTGCAAAAGAGGTTTTTCCTGAGATTTACAACCTCAATAAATTCGAAGTGAATGTTAATTCGTATCTCCTGTCTCTTGATTCATGCGGTGTTCGTTGAACATTACAGGGCTCCCCTTTCATGTGAATCTGCATATAAAAAAACATCAAAAGCGTTCGAGCGAGTTTGGGTTCGGGCTCTCCTTTCCATACATCTTATGGTTTGCCTCCTCAGTTGTGTGCTTTGTTGAAGAGTTTTCTGTCTGAAAGGTCTCTGTATGTGGTTGATGATGGAGGGTCGTCTGATATTCTCTCAATGAATGCAGGTGTTCCACAGGGTTGAGTTCTGTCGCCCACTTTGTTTCTACTTCATATCAATGATTTACTGGAGAAACGGACGACAGTACCTGCATTCTAGTTTCTCTTCCGGAGTCTCCATTCTAGCACGAGAAACAAAAATTCAGAGGAGCATTGACGTCAATAGAATTAACGATGACTTGGCGTAAATAATAGAATGGCGTAACATCAACTTGTGGAATTTGATGCTGGGAATACTCAAGCATGTCTCTTCTCAAAGAAAGCCGATCCAACTTTATCTAGTATTCATATGTCAGGAGTAACTATTCCTACAAAAGTCAAGTATCTCGATGCTAGGAATTACGATCAGTAATAATCTCTCATAAGAAAACCATGAGTACTCCCCAGAAGCTTGAATTTCTATATCGTGCGAGGAAATACTTTACTTCTCGTCAGCTTTAAATGATCTACAAGGCACAGATACGGGCTGTCTTGGAATATAGTTCTCTTGTATGGGGCTTGGCACCAAAACATTCATCGAAGCTTCTTGATTCTATTCAGAGAAAGACAACCCGGTTGGTGATTCTTCGCTCACAGACTCGCTCATTTCGTTGGAGCATCGTAGAAGGGTCGGTAACTTATCTCTCTTCTATGGATTGTCGGTGCTCTTCTGAATTGTCGTCAATCGTTCCACCCTTGGCAGTACCTACACGGATGACCCGACGAGTACAAACAAAATTCCCACCCCTTTGTTGTTGGCTTGGAGATTTGTCGAACCTCTCTTGCTCAGGGACCATCTTGCAATAGAACAGCTGAACTTTGGAATTCCTTGCCGAGGGAAGTTTTTTCTGAGGCTTACAAACTCCAAAAATCCAAGGTGAATATTATTAATTCGTTTCTCCTGTCCTTTTTTCACGCGGAGTTTACAGGGCTTTCGCGTGAATCTGGATGAAAAAAAAAGGTATTGCAAAAAATATCCGAACCTTTTCGCATATTGTTTCATTATTCTGTAGTACTTATATCTTACGTTGTTTCGGAATGGAAAGAATCTACACCTGTGAAACGAGCTTTCAAAACTACCATTATTTCCATTTGCTTTCTTTACCCTTGAGCGTTTTGTAACAAGAACATTAGGCCTGCATTCTCTCATAAAACATTTCAAAAGGAACAAATTCATAAGTATATATTTTTCGGTAAAAATTGAAATTGAGGAGTTACAAAAATTAAAAAATTAGGATTTTTGTTCTTATTTGGTGTCAATTTTTTTTCTCAAAACAATTTTTTTTCGATTGCCAAAGTCGATCTTTCCATTCCCGAGCTATTCCTGCAAAAAACTTATTAACGTTTCGTTACGTTATTTTTGACTGGTTCTGGGCTTATCGCTCTTACAGCCGATTGCACCGACTTTTTGTTATGAAACCACAAAGGGACTCTTTAATTTTATTGGTATCTAAACTTCATCAAC
Organism: Zygogramma bicolorata; assembly: GCA_032362365.1. Classification (NCBI taxonomy): domain Eukaryota; kingdom Metazoa; phylum Arthropoda; class Insecta; order Coleoptera; family Chrysomelidae; genus Zygogramma; species Zygogramma bicolorata. The sequence continues at coordinate 353,656 of JAVJAQ010005730.1, forward strand.
ATCTTGGAAGTCTACAACTTCTATATCATTTTCCAATATCTCTTCAATTGAATAATTTTTCAAAACATTGATGTTTATTAATGGGTTTTTAATAATCTCTTGAACTATGGTGCAGTCGCCGCAGTACGTTACTGACCTTAAATGGCCCATCAGCCTAATGCTCCCATAACAAAAAGTCTGTGCAATCGATTGTTAGTCTATTTTGCGTTGGCTTGTGGAATTACCATACTCGTGAAATTATTTTTAGTACAGACACATCTGTGATTTGTTTTACTATCGACTACTATAGCATTTTTCTCGAATTTTTCTTTCCGATGGAAAAACGATTTTACGAAATACTTTTTTAAAGAAACATTTTCGAAATTCTAATCAAAATATCATTTCAAGAGACAATCTACCAATCAGAAATTAAGTCACTATAATTTTCCATTATCCTTAAGTCATTATGATTTTAGGGATTATCTCGTACGAAGGACGGTTTGTTGATAGCCGAATTCGACTTGAATATGTGCCGCCAGATCAAGGACAAAAGAGGATTTGGGGTAAAACATTCGACTAAACGATATCAATTCCCCATCCAGAACTTTTTCATTCCAGATAACAGAAAGGTTGCAGCTATATCAGCAGCTCCTCTCCAATATGTTGAAGATGGATTTCAAGCCGCAGATAATAAAAAAATATTGAACTTGTGATTTATCTTTATTATCTATCCCACATATCATCAGAGAATTACAATTCATATATCAAAATGAAACAATAGCATTGTTATGATTGCTAAGCGTTGAAAAGCTTTGGCATAAATAAATGTATGCATATGAATACCAATTGGTGATCTGCTGATACCTCTTCCCTTTTATTTGCACCTTCTTCTTATAACTTGAGGCAAGAAATCAGGTTTAGTAGCTTTCTGTAACAGGTCGGTATACAAATCCAACCTCTGTGACATCTACAAGAAGAATTAATTAATAAAAAACGAAGAATTATTCTGGAAATTTTTTCAACCTGGAATCCCCATTGATCCCGTACTTGTCTGCACAGGTTTAAATCCATCTCTGCTATCAAGAGTCCATTCTTTGTTCTTGATAGTCCCTGGGAAAGAATAATACTGTAATATCAATTTTTTCTGCTCCCACTATCCTAAACCGTTCACACCTGTTAGGAAATGGCTTATTTAGAATACACGTGTATTCTAAATTGACGACATTCAACCTGATTAACAGCAAACATTTCGATGAAGTCAACCGTGGCAATATAAAGCAAAAGGGTTATGATATGCATCATTTATGTGGATTCTGTATGTTTTGTAAGTACATAGCGTCAATGAAATAATTTAGTTTGGATCGTGCGTGTTATTTTGTAGTAACTCACGATATCTTCTAACCTCATCCAGATGTTCGTTTTCTCAATGATTGGACCTATTGTAAATGAATAATCAAATGTAGTGCAATGCATCACTATAAGGTTAGCTATAAAAAGTTATCTACCACAAAATGTACTTATCAACTAGTGGTTAGTACGTTTTTCTACTCCAACTATTTAAAACCGTTAATTACGTATACATGCATCAGCCTGCTGGACAAACAAATCGTATTTCCATTAATAACAATGGTAATTTAATGAAATTATAATTTCAATTCTGACATACAAAATTCATGAATATACCGTTGCCTATTTCAACTCATCAGTACTTAAATCTGCTCTTCTAGTTGCTTGAATCCACAATTCACGTCTCTTTAACAGCAAGAGGATTAATAGTCGAAAATAGGAATCGAAGGATTGAAACTTCACAATCACTCAAAATTACGTTGTTACCGAGGTTAAATATTTTAAATATATTCAAATATGACACAAATGCACAAAAAGCTTCTTTAGATCGGTTTGTTTGTCCAGCAGGCTGGATTCTGGATTTACAACTGTCAGATTTACTGTCGTCTGGCAGATATGCCCGCGGTCTATTTGACAGCGGTTAGGTAATGGCTCATTTAGAATACAGGTGTACTCCAAATTTATGGCGGCCGCTTCCGAAATTGTTTTCTTTTTTAAATGAAAGGATATGTAACATTCAACCTGATAATGTTGATCTCATGACTACATTCGATTGCCAAAAAACCATATTCAGCGAATTTTTGCTCCAAATTCTTCATGAATTTGAATCGCGAGGATCATATTTTTAGGAAATTCATTATTCAATAGTTTTTGGATTGGTACTTAATCTAGTTATATCCATGAAGTAAGCAACTGTTTTACCTATAATTGCTGTCATCCACTGTCTCGTTGATCATTGAAAATAACGTATAACGAAGAAATTTATGCTACACCAGCACAATTTTTCGCTCGTTCGTATTAGGCTACTTATTTTGAACCGCTAAACTTGAACCCGAAGTAAAAACAGAGCGCTTTCCCTCTCATCAAAAGCTGTGGCCCTTCAAAGATCAAAAAAGTACTCCACTTTTTTGCTTGCATCAGAAAACGATCGGCATTCACATATTCTTGATCGTCATACCCTTTTCACACAACTTTCTCCAATACTTATTTTGCATATATTCCCATAATCAGTTTTCAAATGTTTGAAATTTCAAATCCAGCTTTTTCATCATAAATGGGAATGTTTCTGAAAAATAAAAATTGAAAAAGCGGGTTAGGTATGTAAAAGGAATATGATGGGGAAAATGGTGGATTATGCCCTTTTTCGAACTTTGAAGGAAAAACTTCCAAAAAGAGGGAGAGCCTCTTGCTTCAGATTTAGCGGTTCAAAATATTGAAGTACGAACAGTTTTTTTTTTCAAAAGTAGTTGCAGTGGTTCAAAAGAGTATCTACTACGAATTATCACCATAAAAATACATTTTAAAATAGTTCCCAATTAGTAATACAATGTACAACCAATGATCATTCATTATTTATAACAAGATTCATTATTAAAGAAAGAGTTTATGCAATCCAAGAACTGTTACACGTCATCAGAGGCGTGGTTGAATTCTGAAGTACACTGCAGCCAAATTGTCATAGAATTATGGAATTTTAGATATAAACCAAAGTGACGTGTTGAAATTGGAAGAATGTTGAGTCATTGCCCATCTAATTTCATTTGTTCAAGTTTTTTTTTTTTTTGTACTATATGTTATGTAGAATTCCCCTTCTTTAATTAATTCAAATCATTATTTATCGCGTATAAACTGTGATATTCCTCTCTCCCTGGTACCAATACCCGTACCAATACCCCTACGTCTCAAACTTACAAGTTCGCTATCTTTTCGCTGTTTTTTCGAATTCATATAGACTTTTTACCGAAACATAAGGTAATAATTTCCTTAGAATATACAGTCCACTCTCATACTAACTGAACAAAGGACAATAAAGGTGTAAATCTCCTTTGTTGATAGGTACGTGTATATCATTCATTGAAATATGAAAGCTTATCCATAAAAAAGTCATCCAAACAATTTCAAAAAATTAAGATTTTTCCGTATATATAAACTTCAATTACTTACTCCGTTATTCCTACATAGCATAAATATTATTATTCATAACACTGATATCCAGTACTGCAGTATTTGTAAGCGTCTAAGTGGTTTGTGAGGATGTTATTGATTTCATATTCCATTCTATTTGTATGAATTACAGAGACCGTCTCCAATATCAAAATTGAGGCAAGTGTTAGGATTTTCTGTTCTTCAAAAAGAGGTTTATACGAATCACTACATTTGGCTCTGCAGAGGTATCTAATTGTCCGTTTTTGAAGAACGAACACTGATTGAAAGAGTTGTTCGCTACACCCCACAAAAGGTATGCCATAGTGTGAATGGAAGCCTATAAGTGCATAATAAACAGGTTTATTAGCGGCAGTAGATCCCAATTCGTTTGATACTGTTCTCATAACATAAAAACCAGAGGTCAATTTCTCATTTAACTGAGTTATATGCTCTTCAAACTCCAGATTACTTTCCGAAAGGAATCAAAAATTTTGCTGAGTTCTTGTTCACCATCAGTTGGCTTTCAAAATGCACGTTTGGTATAAAAATTTGTAATGCCATAAAACTTGTTTTTTTGAATTCAGAGTGACTAAATTCGAGTCTAACCATTTCTGGATTATAACCATATCGTAAAATATCATTAGGTACGTGCATTTCACTTTTATCTTAGTAGGTACTGGGTTGTGTCGTCAGCAAATAACACAAACCTTCCAGAAATAGGTAACAAAGTAAAATAATTTATATATAAAAGGAACAAAACAGGACCTAGCACCGAGCCCTGTGGTACTCCACTTTCAATTTCTGCAGTCATTGAAGGTGAGTGAACCCAGACATTTGGAAAAATCTAGCTTTGATACTTACTGACGATCTTGAACCGTTAGGGGCCGTGACATAACTCGATCCATAGAAATAGTCGCTCTCTCTATGAGCAGGTTTCCCATCACCAGCTGTGAAATCGTTCTCGAAAGTCTCTGTGCCTACCCTGTTGACAGCGCAAGTGAAGTAACCGTTCGCTATAGCTGCGTTTCTAGCTTCAATCGACCAAAGAGGCTCGCTGGCGACACCACCCTGAAAAAGGTTTTCTTGGAGAAATGTGGAATCTTTGATTAGCCCTACTCACAGCTGCGGACGGATTGAATACAATTTCCGCTCCATTCATCCCGAACATCATCCAGTTTATTGGATGATGACGACCGTAGCAAACGGCAATTTTCCCGAACTCGGTCTGTGGAAAATAATTTTCAAATCAATATAAATGAAGCATTCCAATGATAAATTGAATGAAACCGAAAATATCAGATAAGATTCATATGAATGAAGGAACATAGCTTCATACCTACAAATTTTCTGAGACAATATTCTCAAATGAACCAAAATATCTATGATATTGGATAAAATAAATTATTACAGACATATAAGTATACAGTGTGACCCACTTAAGACCGTAGCACCCTCATAAAATCGACATTTTCCGACAGTTTCTTTTTTTTTTAACAGGAAGAGTGTGAAAAAAGTCTACGTTTGCACCAAATATACGAAATATAATCCCACATTCCAGGGCATAGGTGCTATGTTTTTTTATGTTCTGAATTGCCTAAATTTCATTAGCGATTTTTTTGATGAAATTTCTATACCACCACTTGATTCAGCATCTGTCATTCAGGTTAACTCTTCAACTCCATTTGAAAATATTCATTGGCAACAATAGTATATTATGCAACGATCGTGTAATGATGGTTATTAATACATGATACATTAATACGAAACGAGCCGAAGGTGAGTTTCGTATGGTTTATGCGAGTGTATTAATAACCATTACATGAGAGTTGCATACGCTATTTTATCTACACCCAATAAATAATGAAGAACTAAAAATATTACATTATTAGGTATTTATATTGAACACAATAATAGTAGGTAATCAATCGTGTTTCTTTGAAAAATTCTACAAAATTATAATTAATGGTATAACCACGGAAAATACAATGAGAAGTGATGAGAAAAAAAATGAAAAAAATCTCTACCGAGGTCAGGATTTGAACCCGGATGCTTTTGATCACTGCTCTCGCCATTGACCTCTCGGCCATGAAAGCTCAATCAATTCGATCGAAAATAAAAACACGTGTTGCATTTGTCAAATGAAAAATATAATCCTTTCGATTGTATTTTTTTCTTGTCTAAGACATCTGTGGAGGAGTCGCTGGTAATTCTTCTATATCACTGCTATAAGACATTTTCATTCATTCATTCGGTTATCGAAAATTGGCTAAATTCTTCAAAAATTCAATACCTACTGATTTTGACTTGACAAACGTCAAAATGCAAAGCTTGCACATCATGCTTGATTGAAAAATAATGGGTTTCTATTGGTTGAAAATCTGTATCGTAATGAAAATCTGTATCGTAATGGATTTCATTATAAAACGGGTTGTGGGCATATAAGTGTATTATTAGAGTACGGGTGTAGATAAAGTTATAAAAATATTAATTTTAAAAACATCTTCTTTTTTACGGAAAATTCAGACAAATTATGAGAATCGGCAACATTGTCAACACGAATGTAGATCGTTGGGGTTTTTGATAGAAACTGGAATTCAATTCATAACACAAATTGTATTCGAGTTATAACATATTGTAGAATGGTATTTTTGTAAAAAATGTAATATTCATAACGTCGAGAAACCGGCTCTCCTCATGATATTGTTACGAATCTCCTAGCGTTCTCCTAGCGCCGGTCCTGACGAGATCGTAAACGCAGATGAGGGATCGTGTCGTAGCGAACGTCATTTTCCAGGAACCGGTAAATCGCATGTGGAGAATTCGCGAAGATTCTTCATAGGCGTACGCAGGTATATATACGGGAAAGAGTTATTCAGAGCTAAGTGGAGCGAGTTTAGTTTCGCTAAGTGGAGAGAGTTTTGTTATTGCTAAGTGCAAGTAGTCGAAGTGTAAAATTTTTAGTACCGAGCATTGGAAAGTTATCGGAGCGATTTAAGTGATTGTGTTGTATTGTATTGTGATAGAGAGTTATAATAAAAGTAGTTTAGTGTTGTTTGGTGTTTTAATCAACGAACCCAGCGATAAATCGTAACAATATTGTGTCAACCAAGAATTTTTGAATGAAATGAAAACTTTATTTTGATCTTGATTCCAACATCTCCTACGTTTCTGTTGAAAATAATGTTGCCGATTCTCAGAAATATTCATAAATAACGGTATATGTTATCAAAATTTAATATTGTTATAACTATGTTGCCAATGGGTGCAGTACTGGTGTCGAAAACGAAAAAAATCGCTACTGAAATGTAGCAATTTAGAATACAAAGCAAAGTACGCCCTAAAATTTGGAATTATATTTTGCAAATTTGTTGCAAACGTAAACTTTTTGACACTTCTCCTGCTGAAGAAAGAGAAAAATCGTCGGGAAATGCAGTTTTTATGAAAGAAGAAAACTAATACTGAAGCTAACCTTGTAGCGAATCGCGCGTCGAATGCAAATAATATCAGTTTGGTGTTAGGGTGAATGATCTTCACAGAAAGTGAAAAAAAAAGTTGAGTGAATCATAAGGGATATCATCAATTTTCAAAAGGCGTCTTCAGAAAACAACGAAAAGTGCAACTACCAACCAATAACGATTTCAAAAAGAAAATAAGTGAGTAATAAAGGTTCAAAATAAATTTGTCGCCAGATAAACAATGATGTAATGATTATGTTTCTGCGAAAAAAATGGATGTTGCCATTTGAAAAAATGGGCGGGATGGGGGTGAATTTTAAGGGGTATGAACAGGAGATCATTTTGAGTGCGTTGTATGGAAGGCAATTCGATGTTCGAAAAAATTATTTTTTATTTCTTTTCTAATTCTCCCAGTAACGAAGATATCGCTTGTTCAGAATTCTGTCGATCTCATTTCTGTTGGTGTGTTGCAAGTATCCACCTCAAATAGCAGCCTACCCTCAAGTAAAACAAAATCATCAATCGGTCAGCTCAATTCAATATGTAACGACTTCGTACCTTCCGTCATGAGGACTTTCAAGAAGTACAAAGGAATGTCCCAAAAAAAACTCTTCCCGAATAAAAACAATTGCTGAGTTGATTTCCCAACCAGGCAATCTAAGAACTACAGGAAAAGATGATGATAAAGGTAGGCAATTGTGGTGTGATTTGAACCAGCGAAACAATATCTGCCGATGATATTCAACTTGAACTTGGTCGAATTCACTTAGAATCATTCAACAGAGTTCGAAAGATTTTTATCGATTGATCATCTCTCAGTAACACAACCATCTCAATGGACACCCAATATTAACCCAAATCGTTTCAAGATTTCGAAAGTGATTAGGAGGTGGTCTGGTTTGTAAGGGAAAATATTCCTTTGAGAGCATTATTTCGAATTCAAAGGGGATCCAAGAAGATTAGTTGACTTTCTTGCATAAGATCGACTGATTTTCATATACAATACGATGGAGTAATATCACAGCAGGTTATTTTGAATTTCTTCTACCGTAGATGTTATCTTAATTGGTGGTTTCAATTTGGTGTTTGAGTGTTTTAAGTATACCATTCCAAAAATAATGAAGATCATAATGTCGTTATATAGATAGGGAATCTGGGAAGTATCAAATTAAATAATAGTCATATTGATAAAATATTCAACGCAAAGTTATGTTTTCCTCCCACTCAGTGTTCTTATTGATCTTTGCTGCCTTTGAGCCCCATTTTGATTGCCAAGTTGACTATTGCCGAAGGTCACTTTTCGCAACACTCGGCAAAGAACTGTTCTTGAAATGACCACCAAAAATTATTTATTGTTGAGGAAACTGCTGTCAGAAGTCTTGGTCAGTGTCTATTAGCCATATACCGTGTGTCACAGACTCTTGGTACACCCCCGTTTTCTCCTTTGCTTCTTTAGCTATATTTCTGAAATTTGGAACATTGAATATGCTCACTAAGCAGCATTTCTCGACATATCTGAAAGAAAAAAACAACTTCCAATTTTTCCGGAAATGGCATCAACTTTCGATTCTTGAATGGGACACCCTGTATATTGTTACATGATCGTTTAGGGATTATCATGAGGAATCCACGATACCGTTTTATGATTTTTCTCCATTGCCTCTTATCCCCATTTTTTTTGTTCGGGAGTAGATTTGGGGGGGCCGGCTTGGATTTGCCCCCCCCCCACTTTTTCTCTTCTCCTCCTTGTGGTTCTTGTTATTCTTGCGTGTTTTCTCCGTCTCGGGTGTTCTCTCCCTCTTTTGTTTTCCTCCTCTTCCTCTGTGTTGCGTGGTCGGGTGTCTGGTTTGGTATAGGAATAAGTTATTCTTTGAATTATTTTCCAACTCATTGTTTTTGGAGGATTTCAAAACTAAAACTACTAATCAAAGTTAGGAAATAAATGAAGAACTGATATCATGCTCCTCTTATACTGCAAGGTGTTGTATGACAGAATGCGTGGTCGAACAAATTTTAGAATTCTCGGAACTAATTAGCAATAACAAAAATATTTTTGATATCAAAAATAATAAAGACAAAAATGAATCGTCACAAAGATCAGGAATTTTTAAATTAACATGTGGGTCATGTCCGATTTACTACGTAGGCCAAATGGGAAGATCTTTCAACACACGCCTAAGGGAACACAGAACTAGTTTTTTGGATGGAAAAACAAATTCTACTTATGCAAGTCACCTCATTCTAGAAGGTCATGAGTTCAACCACGAGTTCAAAATAAGGCATTTTGAGCAGAAAGGTTGGAAACTTAACCTTCTAGAAAGTTTGGAAATCAATAGAGGGAAAAATTCAGAATATTTATTGAACGATCAGGTTGAATTAAATAATTCCCATTATTTAATATGTTTCCGGCCAATAATTAACATAGCCTATTTCTAGGAATAATCTTCCAATGTAATTAATTAATATTTGGACAAATTACGGGTCGAATATCGGACCTAAGTCGGACCTTTATTGTAAGAGACGTTCGACCTACTTGTATATAAATAGCGTATTATAGAATAGTAATTTATTTATCTTGCTTGGAGAAGCTATTGTAATAGCGAAACACGTGTCGCGGTTTTGTAAACCCATTGTAAGTGAAAATCATACAGGAAACTGTAATATATTTTTGTTAATATGGATTTTCATCAAGTATCGGCCAGTTCAATTCAATAATTAGCAATACCTCAAACACAGGATGTCCAGTATTTCCCTCTGAGTAGTAAATCGATTCGTTGAAATCTCCTGCTTTTGGGATATGATTCTTACGATGTTTACCCAAATATTCACCATGGTTGTCAATGACAACCGCAGTGTTCCAAATCGAATCATTGTGCACCTCATCACGTTCGAGAATTGGTGAAATGATGACCATATTATGTATTTGAGCCAACTGAAACGAGAAATTACAGTTTTGGTCAGATTTTCAATAACGAGTTTATTACCTCTTCCAACATTTTCGTGGTTGGCCCAAACTGAGCATTTTCGGCATATTCGCACCAAGGAGTCTTCTCTCTAGTACAGAAAGCGTAGGGCATATCTGAAATAGGAATATCGATTCATTTTTTTGTTTATTTCACACTCAAAATAACTATAGTAGTAATCCCTATAGGTATCACCCACAGTAAATAGAACCCCAAGTTTCTATTTATTTCAGGTTTACCCGATTCGAAAAATAACGAATTATTTGCAAACATTGAAAAAAGTACCGCAGGAATATATCAACGTCCTAAAATGCCAGTATTGCAACGAAAAAACAAGGCCTCACAAGTGACGTGTGTTATGTAAAACAAAATATTATTCTCTACAAAAGTATTACATTGGAAACTTTGAAGTTATTTAAGTCTCCCCACAGAATACGTACATCCCCTATGTATATAATCTGTGACCTCCCGTATAGTGTGCCCTGAAAAAGTGACATGGTAAATGTGAAAAATGTTAAATATGAAGATTTCTGCGATGGATCCATGAAATAGATTCATTGCTGATGAGAAAAGTCTACTCCATCCAAAACAATTTATTTCGATATGGAATACTTTGCCAGACTTTTTTAACAGGCGTAATTTTTGTCGTTAATCCATAAACTAAAACATTTTTTTCTCCTAAGAAATGAATTAATTCAATTTTCATCTGAATCTTTATTGTCAACGTACTTTATAATAATTGAATGACTTTTCTTTCATTCTACGATTTCTTTAAGATTTTGAGGACCTGCTTATTATAATATCAGTTTCTAAGTAGGAATTACTTCCTTTCTGCCCCTCCTTCAAATTTCTGACAACCCGCTCTTTATCAGTTTTTAAGTGTTAGTCCATCTAATGAACTATATAGTACTGCATGGCAACTGTATATTGTAAATCTTTGCGTTTTGAAATTTCATTCGTGTACTCACTCCATGTTTCAGGAAAACAGAAAATATTAACGCCTCCTCTCGCAGCAATTCTCACAGCTTTATTCGCAAATTTGAAAAGAGCATATTTCATTTCTTGGATCGGGGTAGACGTTGGAAAAGGCACCAACTTATGCTGAAAGAGGCCGACTCTCACTATCTTAGGGCTTCTTAGCTGTTCCTCCCTGCAGTTGAATCCGCAAGTAACCAACTCAATATTGTATTTGGAAGCAAGTTCTTTGGATTCTTCGGATACTTCGATATTACTAAAAGATTAAAATCCAAATGGAATTTTACCTTGGCTCTGGTTTATTTTCAAATATACTTACTGCACATCACCTCCAAAGAGAATTTTGCTAACTTTATCATAGTCGTCTTTGGGAAGCTGTTTTAGAGCACTATCAACACTTTCAAATTCCCTTATATCGGACATTGTAGAGATTCTGATAAATAACCTGGGTGTTATTCAGAGTATGGATTGATTGAACGTATTGGATAAGACTGAACTGAATTCTTGATCAGAATTTATTGTTTAAAAATAGCTCGATGCGGTAGTTTGAAACAATGGAACTTTGGCAAACCTACTGGATTGCAACTGACCTAATGCCATTTGTTATAGGTAGATAAATGAGATGCAACAAAAGACTATAACGTTCGGAATACTACACATTACATAAAATGAGAAAGTGGAATTACTTTGATAGGTATATATGCTATCAAGATTTTACTAAAATAGACAATATTTTTCTATTCATAATCAAAATGTAATGACAACCAACTTGTTACAGTATGTCCACAAAAACTTGAAATAGTTCTGTTTTGAAGTATATTGTGTGATCCAAAAGCAAATTTTTGGTTTGACCTGAAGAATGTATATGAAAGCATAGAAGGGCTGCATTCAATTTTTAAAAATATCTCACATTTTTTCTCAATATTTCGACTTTTTCGATCTCGAGAAAGAAGGCAAGATCCCAAAAAAAAAGTTCAACGTAGCCCTTTCACGTTCGTAATAACAATAACATGCGTTAATCAGGGTGCACCTAAAAAAAATCTGAGTGGGGGGCTGAACTCAGGAAAATATTTATAATTTCAAGTATGACCACAGTAAACAATAAACGATGAGGTTGGAACCTTTGGTGTAAAAAGTAAAACTTTTCCTAGAGATAGTTTACCCTAATACCAAACTTATATTTTTGCACTCGACGCGCGTTTCGCTAACAAGGTTAGCATCTTCAGAAGAAAATTTGTTACAGTTGTAATTAGTGTCAGTTTTGGATTGAGGTGGCCTTTACTTGATGGAAATTCATAGTTATTACGCTATAAGGTAGAACACGATGAAATTTCCACAGAACTTATTTTCTTCGCGACATGTTTCGATACACTGTATCTTTTTCAAGCGAATGTATTATAACCTCTTCGGTTCCAAGGTATCATATGCGATACCCCAAGTTTCATATTTCTTTTCATGAACAGTATCGTTCTAATCGAATACGTTCTATCGGTATCACATGATATACCTTCCCACCATCTCGTCTGGCAATTTGCGCAGTCGATTGCTGTATGTATCGTGATTTGTATCGCGAGTAAATATAACCTGTAAAAACCGTTGAGATTTGGAAATGGATTACGAACAGAATAAACGTAATTAATTTGCTGTTTTGTTATGGATGAGTTCTCAGTTGATATTATCAGTTAGCTAGGATAGAGATATTAACTGTTATGGTGATTTTCACTTACGTATGACACCTTTTCTGAGAGGTATCGCTGGTGATATCCTGGATTTATAAGACAACCTTATTATATTTCAGTCCATCAATTGATAATTTTACTTTTTCATCGTTAGGGCCTCTTACCGAACGAGAACTCCAAAACATGGCCTATAATTTGGATCTAGATGTTTCCGATATAAATGAGGATCTGTTTCCAATTGAAACCTATCAAGAGGATGATATCAAACTATGCGATTCATTGCCACAAGGAGTCAGTGTCCACAAGATACGTATTTTACATCTGTGCAATTGATTGACAAATTATTGTCTCGATCCATTGGGCTGACTGGGACACTGATGAAAAATGGAATTCCAGAAATAATCGAATTGACTCCTGATAACAAAATGAGGAAATCAGACAGGGGAACCTATGAACAAATGGGATGATTCAAAAGTTGCATTGGTAAAATGGTTCGATACTAAACCCGTCCATTTTTTATCTTCTGTTCATGGTTGTCAACCGGAAGGAGAATGCAGACGTTGGAGCAAATCCGATTTGAGGTATATTCAAGTGAAGCAGCCTGCTATTGTGGAGACGTGCAACGCCAAAATGGGTGGCGTTGATCTTCTTGATCGAGTGATTGGGAAATATATCCAATGAGATACCGAACAAACAAGTGGACAGTACGAACTATTTATCACTTCATAGATTTCTGTGTCGCTGCAAATTGGCTGCAATACAGGGCTGATGCAAGATCTCGAGGTTTGCAAAAAAAGAGATCAAAGATTATTTAGATTTCAAGTTTGCAGTAGCAGAAAAACTCGAGGAGCAGTTCTCAGTCCAGGATGATAATGATAGTGATGATCAGGAGAATGAAATTCCATGCAAGCGTCCAAGAAAACCTTCAGTTATTCCTTACAGAGGATTCGTTACAGCTAACGCTAATCATCTTCCGGTTTTTCGTAATGAAGAACAAAAGAGTCGATCTAGGTGTAGAAAGCCTGGATGAAGAAATCAACATTTATTTCTTGTTCTACTTGCAAGCTATTCCTTTGTATTGATAAATAGAGAAATTGCTTCTCTGATTTCCATAAAAAATAACAGAATATTAATATTATAATTTCTGATTTTGTTGCCTCATGGAAAATATTTTTAATGTAGAAATTCAAACCAATTTTGAATAAATACATTTTCAATGCTAGTGTTATAGCCCCAAGGTATCATATGTGATACCTCGTTTTTACGAAAAAACAAAAATTTTCATATACCAGGGTCTCAAATGATATGCCATATTTATGAAAATCCAATGAAGTTATTGAAAATCAACTGTATTATATGCTTGGGTCCGAAGAGGATAAACACTGTGTTTATAATACATTCGCTACAGTGTATCGAAACATGTCGCGAAGACAATTAATTCTGTGGAAATTCAATCGTGTTCTACCTTATAGCGTAATTAGTGTCAGGGTAATTGATCTCTAGGAAAAGTTTATGACCACAGAATGAAGTAGAGAATACTGTGTGGTATACCTTGTATATTTTTTTCAGCTTATGAAAGTAATAATTATACCAATACATGATTGAAACAGCGGAAAACGAGTAGAGTACCATCAGCATTTTCTTATCTCTAAGGAAATGGTCAAATTTTTCAGACAACACCAATGTCCTTAAGGGTTTCCATACACGGTAGCAAGGGTGCTGTACCTCGTATCTTCCAGGAAATGAAGAAAATAGATGTCCATCACGTGAAAACAGATATATTTTCTCAAATTTCAGACACTTCAGCAGTAATATTTACAAGGGGGTTTAATTTCATTTTCAATGACTCGCAATTTGAGGATAACAGAATGTGGAATTCTAAGGAAAATGTATGTGTGTGTGGCCCACACACAAAGCGTCGTTCTCCTAGTACCACATTACTTTTATATTTTCATAATACCTACTCTGAAATCCACTTGAGTATAATATAACTCTATAATTTAATGATAATAAGGAAAAGTGTTATGTGTGCGGCTCAAACTCAAAACATCAAGTACCACAAAACTCTTAATTTTGGTAATACCTAGTCAAAATCCATTTGAGTATAATATAGTTCCATGATTTACTATTAAGACCCTATGTAAATTTAAGAGCTGAAATGATAACACACGACGTTAACATTTGGAAAAATACATCATTTATTGAAAAATATACAATAACAAATTATAGAGATGTGAAACTGTCCTTCACATACGACAAGAAATATTCAATTTTTCTTTTGTGACTTTTGACATTTTTTGCATCTTCCAATTTAACAGAAGGGAAGTGTTCATTTGGGAATTGTTTTGTGAAAACTTTCGATTCACTTTCTTCGGAAGGTTTCCTGGCCTCATCCAATAAATGAAAAATATCTGACAGGGCACATAGAAGGTAGAATTTGGAATCTGATTTCTTTGGTCCAGTGATGATTTTCTCCAAGTCCTCTCGCATTGTTAGTATATTTTCAGAATCGCTCACGATCCAATCACTCTAGAAATTTAATTTTGAGATGAACTCTTAAAATAAACAGGTAATATCCTACTCACATTGATACACTCTTGTTCCACTGATTTAACAGCTGTTTCGAAATCCTCGAAGTTTTGGGCAATTTTTAGAGTTAGAGAAATGTTCACAATACAACTCACAGCCTCCTTTGCAAAATCGAAATGTTCACCATTAAAATATCTTGTTGTGAAAGCATATGCTGCTATTATATTCATGAGGTTGTATTTCACACAATCCGCAGGGGGTTTTGTCTAAAAAACATAAAATATTTTCCAGTGAAATGTGAATTTCGCAAAAATAAGTTGTTGAAACATATTACATGTATGAATTATTTTTACCGTTATTTCAGAAAAACTCTTTATATCACACATCGCAGGACATTTGCTCTTATACACTTCCTCCTTGGACATATCCTCAATTTTTGTATCATCATAGTACAACCACCAAGGTTGCCAAGGCGGTATTAGTTTGGTGACATCTTCTGACCTGAAAATGGGTTTTGATTTAGAACAATTTGATTGGAAGGTTATCAAATCCTTTACCATGCCACCAGAGCCTTCTGAAAACAGTTATGGTAATACTTAACTATTTAGAAGTAAAACTCAAAACACTGTAGTCTTCCTTCATTTGGAAGTTATGGCCCTTTAGTTCAAATTTGGAAAAAGGACATTTTCATCCTTCCTTTTGTGCATAAAAAAACAGGTGCCCTCTACAACTCATTTCACTCTATCTTCTTCAAAACTTTCAAGCAAATAATGACAATTTTTCTGTATAAAATTCGAATTAAAATTTCCTATACTCTTTATACTCAAGAAAAGACAAGACACATTTTTTTCACAAAGCTCTGGTGACAGGACAGCAGACTTTTGCCAGAATGATTAATATTCAAGTACTTCAAAAATGAAATGAACTCCTGCTTCTCATCCTCTGTCAGCTTATCCCAAACTTGTTCAGCATCATCTAGATTAACACCAGCTAAACGATCTGCAATGTCTAGATATGTTTCATCATCATCAGAATCAAGATCTGGTATATCTCCCAAATCAAAGTTGGGACATTCTGCATCAGAGTCACCATCCTCACTTGGTGATATTTTGTTGCTTCTGTGTGTTCCTTCCAGTATCTCGAGCATTTTTGCTTTGGACTCCTCATTGTTTTTATCAAGATTAAGTTCAGTGAAAATACTTTCTTTGTAGAAATTTTCACTGCATTCCAAATGAGAGTTAGACTGATAGCAACTCAGAGAGCAGTACAGAAGGTTGCATCTAGGACATGAGTATTTCGCCAATGCATTTTCACAGCTAAAAATATGGTTTTCAGTATCGTAAAGATGAATATGGAACCTGAAACTCACATTCTGCATGTATTAGTATCATCGAGTTCAACGATTTTAGCGCTAGCCATAGCCTCAACAAGATTATCTTACAATAATTTTCGAATATTTTGGTAATAATTCAAAAAAATAAAACGGAACGAAAATCACCATGTAAACATAAATGACAGAAATGTCAAATATTCTTCTTCTTTTGTGTATGTTCTGTTCTGTGTTCTTCTTCATGTTCCTGAGCTGCGTTCGGGTTGACGCTGATACGATCGTGAGCTCCCAATAACTTCATCGCATTTCCTTCGAATCGCGGTGCAAGTTCTGTTCCATTGTTCTCCATGACATCAAAAGCCTTGTAGACCCGATTGCACCGCTCCAACTCAATAGAGAGTCAACCAAGCTCAGCTTAATCGTTAAGGAACAAGGAAGCTGCGATTGGAAAATCCATAGTAACAAAGCCTGGCTCAGATTGATCACAACTAAAGTAGAGCGGTGAAACTGGCAATCGCGTATGGGTACTTACTGAAGGTGAATGGTGAATTCATGCAAGCCAACTTAACTTGTATTTAATTCAACTTAGTAACTTAAGCTTTAGAAGTTCGATGTTCGGAATCAAATAGAAGCATTCATCTATTATCTTTAGCAAATTATCATTTTCTTCCGCTAACGCTCCAAAAATTGGTCAGCTGTTGAAATCAGTGGCATATCTTCGCTATTCAAGTTTGGGAATCGTTGCATGAATGCCCCTTTTTCAATACAACTTTTTAAGATAAGTTAGTTGAATACAAATTAAGTTGGCTTGCATGAATTCACCTTGAGCAGTTTGATAGTCTATCTGAAATAATTGAAAACAATACATCAAACGTGTGACTTCAACTTCAAACTTCAACCGAAATTTCTGAGAGATATGAAAAAAAGTCATATTTTAAAGATCTTATTCAGTCTGCTATATGACGATGCGGTAATAAGTATTTTTTTATATATTTTCACACATAAGGAATTCGCTCTTCAAAGAACACCGCGTGAATCAAGGGACAGAAGATACAAAATAACATCAAGTTTGAAATTTTGAAGCTTGTAAGTCTTAGAAAAAACCTCCCTCGGTATGGAGTTCCAAAGTTCAGCTATTTTATTGAAAAAAGATCGCTGTGCAACACAGGTTCGACAGGTATCCAAGCTCACAATAAAGGGGCGGGAATACTGCACTCGTCGGGTCACCCGTGTTGATACTGCCAAGGGTGGGACGATTGCCGACAATTCAGAAGAGCCCCGACCGTGAAAATATCTATAGAAGAGGGACAAGTCTCCGACCCTTCAACGATGTTCCAATGAAGTGAGCGAGTCTGTGAGCGAAGAATTAATCACCAACAAGACGAATTACCTTTCTCTGAATAGAATCGAGAAGCCTCAATCTCAATGAATGTTTTGGTGCCGAACTCGCCACATGAGAACTGTACTCCAAGACAGGTCGTATCTGCGAGTCTTGTAGATCATTAGAAGCTGACAAGAAGTGAAGTATTTCTTGGCACGAAATAGAAATCCAAACTTCTGGGAAGCACCTTTAGCTATCGATCTCACAGGGTTTTCCATGAGAGATTGTTACTGATCGTGACTCCTAGCATAGAGAACTTTTTAGGAATAGTTACTCCTGACATCTGAATACTAAATGCTGATAGTTCGGCTTTCTTCGAAAAGAGATATGCCTGGGTTTTTCCACCAAGTCATCGTTAATTTTATTGACGTGAATGTTTCTTTGAATTTTTGTTTCTCGAACTGGTATGGGGACGCTGGAAGATAAACTAGTATAAAGAGTACTGTCGTCCGCAAAACTATGTATTGAATAAGATGTTTTCTCGAGCAAATCATTGATATGAAGCAGAAACAAAGGGGGCGCCAGAACTGAACCTTCTGGAACACCTGCATTTATTGGGAGAATATCAGATGATACTCCATCAACAACCACATACAGAGACCCATCAAACAAGAAACTCTTCAACAAAGCACACAACTGAGGATGCAAACCATAAGACGGCAGTTTATAGAAAGGAGACACGAATGCTATTTGGAATATTAATTACATATATATCTTCCTATTCTACTCAATATTTTTGGAAAGTACTCTGAGATATTCCATACATTATATAATATATAGGGTAATATAAAAAATATATGAAACAGGCCCCAGGCAACTGTATGTATATTATTTGTTTAGAAGGGTTTCTGTTGGAATTAGTATTCGGCAATGAAAAAACTACTTTTTGGAAAACAGAAGGGTGTCATTGAAATAAATATACATACCTACTCCAATCAGAACAGCTGATTCTACGAGTTTCATTTTTTCCAAGGTCCTGACATAGTGTTTCATTGTAGTGTTCGGTTTACAATAACCCTGTATTTTGAAAGTTCTCTTGACAGGAGGAATCCGAATATATAGAAGACCAGAGTATACGTAGTTGCATTCAAAAACACAAAGTTCTTTACCACGCTCTGCTTCCGATCAGTCATACCCTGTATATTGGTGAAATATTCAAAAGGGATAAATTCGTTGATATCTGAAACTTTCTTTCAAAAATTTTTAGATAATTCCACACTATACAGGGTGTCCCAAACTCGATGGCCTATTAGACATTTCTGGAAAACGGCACATAGGATT
>JAVJAQ010005731.1:0-45151 GCA_032362365.1 Zygogramma bicolorata
TATTGTGACATTGCCAAATCTAACTTAGATAGTGCTTGTTTTTCATATAAATAATAATGGATATAAGAATTTTTTTTAATGGTAAGTAATTCATGTGTAACCCAATGTATAAACGATTTTTTTTAGTTGCACGTACTCTATCTACATAAAGTTCGACTTTTATTCAGTATGTAGGTATAGTAAGTCATATACATTTCTGTTTCTCTTATTATTAATTTTTATTACCAAAAAGCGATTGTAAAACAACAAATATGCTTGATCTTTTGTTAAATTATTTATTACATTTGAATTTATGACGCATGCCAGAATTCGCCTGGATACAAACGAAATTATTTTTTATTGTTATTCGTTAGCGATTTGTTAATCATTATTTATTTCAAAATTGGTTGTGTATTCTTCAGCAAAGAGGATAAAAAAGATACGACTATTAGTGAAAGTGAAAATGAAATAGAAAAGCTCGACAATATACCACACACCTCTAAAGATTTGTGTATGCTGAGAGTACACAGAGAAATGGTTCAAGAAAATAGGGACGTCATTGAAAGTAAAGTTTTGAAACGATTTTGCAAAGAACCTCGTCGGTTATTATTAGTACATTAATAATTTATATATATATATATATATATATATATATATATATATATATATATAATTAGAGGGGAAGTCTTTGCTGACCAGTTAAGAACAAAACTGTAGTTTTTTTGGGTGAACAGCAGAACGGAAGTGTACTCTTATAACACCAGTTATAAGAAATATTGGAAAAACTGGTGTTATAAGAGTACACTTCCGTTCTGCTGTTCACCCAAAAAAACTACAGTTTTATATATATATATATATATATATATATACATACATACATATATATAGCATTCAATAAACATTTGTACCATATTCATTACTAGATTTTCCTTTCCTGCCCCCCTCCCCAGAGAGCACCCAATATTCATTAGATATCCAATGGATAGCCCAATATCCACTGAACATCCAGTCCATGGAAGATATCTAATAGATATCCAGTGGATATATTCCATGGATTTTAAAAAATATTGTGAGCTTCTATTTTTATCTGGTATCATAAGGAATAATCGTATGAAAACTAGTTGAGAAGAAAGCTTCAATACATATCTTCAACGCATAAAAATATTTGAATGTCCTAATATATATCCAATGGATATCCATGGATATCTATTATTCTCTCTGTCTACAACACCCTGGGCTTACATTTTCCTAAGGAGAAGAGCTGTGAATTTTGTCTGTGCTTAATGTGTTTTTGTCTTATTCAACACGTGAAATTGAATCCTTGATCGAGATACAATATTGCAAGGAATGTATGCATTGAGAATATTGAGATTAGGGCATAAAAACTCGTTCCCTGACAGCGTACATAAGGAATATGATAATTGATAATATAGGCGAGTTCTGAAATTCATCAGTAACTTCCGTTAGTTCTTTCACTATGATGCCTCTCTCTCTCTGTTTGTGGTTCATCACAAACAGAGAGAGGCATCAGTGATAGAACTAATGGAATTTATTGTTGAAGAATTTCAGAACTCGTCTTTGAATATGTACAATGAATTATTAGCTAGGCGTTATGGAGTGATCACTTTGATTTTGGTTCCACACGCGAAAGAGAGATGGAAGAACATGCCGTGTGTCTATGATAGACGGAAAACTGGTAGGCAGCACTAGAACTTGTCGAAGTCGAACCGCGAACGATACGATAAAGAGGGGCTGTGAAGGATAAAGTATTTCGTGTTGAAAATTATCATTCTGTCTTGGTCCTTCACAATTAGGGTGTATATACTCTCTTCCTTCTGTATAGGTTTCGTTATTTGTGAAAAGCTGAGATGAGGGTTAAGTCCATTAGTTGATATGTCAAATATCTATGACCAAAGTTCATTCGTTAAGTCATTGTCATTACTCCATTTTGTTTTGCATTGAATGGAAAGTGGTGTTCGGTGCACATGTAGGTGAATTAATAAATTGCAAAGTGGTTGTTTTTGATACTTTGGAGTGCTCTAGATTTGGAGAAGGTAAGTTTGTTGGATTAATCTTAATATGTTTTCGTCTCTATTATTTTATTGATATGATTACTGTAGCATTGTGGTGTAAGAATGTTAAGTAGAAATCACTTAACTTTTTTGGTGAACTGGTGGTGGCTTGGTTCGGTTGCTTTGAATTGGTTGGTTATTAATAAGTAACATTATAATTATTAGTACCAAAGCTTCTGCTTTCGTGCTCAATGATAATAGTTTTACATTTAGACATTTTTTATTACAGGAAATGTCTTCACGAAAACGAAAGTGTCTTCTGGACATGTCGACGAGACACCTTCGTCGCCTGGTGGTTAGAAACCCAGGCATCTCAAATGATACTTATTATATTCAAAACAACGTATCAGCGGAACCATAATGTGAATATGAAAATAATTTGAGCTGTATCAAACGATGAGGCTTCAGATGTGTATTTGAGTGAAGTGACTAACGAATCCATGGAGAGACAAAAAACTGAAGATATTGAAGAAAATATTCAACAGTCACATCAAAGTGAGACATCAAGGGAGAAAACCAGAGTGATAGTCTTTGTTGTTCACCACCTGCTTGTATATCAAGTTTTCAATAAAATGAATATTCGACAGCTAGAGCTACAAAAAAGTTTTTCAATATCTATAAGGATATCCATTATTTATCCAGTGGATATACCAAATGTGAATATAAGATATCCTATCAATATCCATTGGATATCAGGAGATATCCAGTAGATATCTCTATAGATATCCACAGGATATCTGCTAAATCCTGGATATAGGCGGACATATGGATATCTATTATACGTCTATTGGATATCCATCTATATCCAATGGATATACTGGATATCCAAAAAGGATATCCATTGGATGTCTAATGAATATACTGTGCTGTCTGGGCGGTATCGTGGTACGCCCTTGTACCTGACACAACCCAGATTTTCAAATGCCGCTCTTCGATTTGAAGGGTCATGTGAGATCGTGGGGAACTCTTCACAGTAACCATTGGATTCGATTGGCTTTTCTCACAATTCCATTTCCAGTAGAAACTTACTTGAAAGGCCATTGTGCGAACAAATAATAACTTTCCTACAGGAAATACAATACATTAACGAAAACTACTTATTTTCATAAACGATTTCAATTCCGAACTAATTGCCATTTTTACTGCCCCTTTCCTTTTTTTAATAATTTCAATGATCTGAGATGCGATATAACATTTTTTCTCTCAAGAGAGGTAGACATGTGCAATTCATATCAACCAAACTCAAAGTGATGCAACTTTCCTCAGGCAACATGATAAAAATATTTACCGAATTCTGTCAAAAATATATCGGGGAAACATCAAGACCTTTAGAAGTGCGAAAGGGTGAACACAAGATTAACATCAGGAACAGACACATTGGTGGTTTTAGATTCTCAGAACACAGTCTCACTGTCGATGGAGATCACACAGTAGAACGAAGTGAAACTCCAGTTAAAGCAAGGGAGAATAACGTCAGAAAGAGAAAATGAAGGAATCTGCTTGTATCATGCTGTCCAAAGAAACTTGTTACGTGGGATTTCTTTTCAACATAAAAAAATTATAATAGGATTGTCAAGTAATTAATGAATTCAAAATGATTGATGGAAAGATTGGAGCGCCACCATTTTTATTGGCCCGACAAAAGCCGAAAAACTTCCTTGGTGGCGCGCGAAGCCGCTGTCGTCAAAAAACCATCTGGATTTCAATGGTATAACTGATAATGTCAATTCATTCGGATTCGAAGCAAAAGGCCACTGATACAAAATAAACAAGCGATCTATTCCGATTTACTCGATTCTCGTCTGCTTACATTTTGTGGGGATAGCTTAGCCCCAAAGGAAATATTCTCCATCTGTACACCTTTTGCTTCAAATATCCCCATAAAAAATCTAAAGGTGTCAAATATGGCAAGCGGGCTGGCCATTCCGTAAGACCTCGATGGCCAATCCAACGAGCATGGAACTTGTCTGGAGTAACGTGGTGGTTCTCCATCTTGTTCGAATAATAATATACATATTGAATTCATTAGGATATATTTATAGGCTTCTGTTACTTTCTAATCTGAGTATTGTTCTTTACAATAAATGCGCACATGTCTTTTCATAGTCTGTTTTAGTCCAAATTTTTTACCGCACCAATCACATTCGGATAGCTTTTCTCCAGTGTGGGTTTGCATATGTAATTTTAAATGTCCTTTCCGTCTGAAACTTTCTTTGCAGTAATCACATTTGAATAGCTTTTCCCCTCCAGTGTGGGTTTGCAAATGTTTTTTTAAATTTCCTTTTCGACTGAAACTTTTTTTGCAGCAACCACATTTGAATGACTTTTCTCCAGTGTGGATACTAAAATGCAAAACTAAGTTAGTTTTTGTCTTGAACTTTTTTTCGCAGCAATCACATTTGAATGGCTTCTCTACAGAGTGAATGCGAGAATGCTTTTCTAGGTGAGTGTTTGTCTTGAAACTCTTTTTGCAAATAACACATTCGAACGGCTTTTCTCTAGTATGAATTTGCATATGAGTTTGCAAACTGCTCCCTTGACTGAAATTTTTGTCACAGATATCACACTTGAATGGCTTTTCTCCAGTGTGTGTTCGCGAATGTCTTTTCAGATTCCCTTTCTGAGTAAAACTTTTTTCACAGCAACCACATTTGAATGGCTTTTCTCCAGTGTGACTTTGCATATGAGTTCGCAAATTGATTCCTCGACTGAAACTCGTTACAGATATTACACTTGAATGGCTTTTCTCCAGTGTGTGTTCGCGAATGTCTTTTCAAATCCCCTTTCTAAGTAAAACTTTTTTCGCAGCAACCACATTTGAATGGCTTTTCTCCTGTGTGAGTTAGCATATGAAATCGCAAATTGCTCCCATGACTGAATCTTTTGTCGCAGATATCACATTTGAATGGCTTTTCTCCAGTGTGTGTTCGCGAATGTCTCTTCAAATCCCCTTTCTGAGTAAAACTTTTTTCGCAGCAACCACTGGCTTTTCTCCAGTGTGAGTTAGCATATGAGATCGCAAATTGCTTCCTTGAATGAAACTCTTGTCATGGATATCACACTTGAATGGCTTTTCTACAGAGTGAATGCGAGAATGCTTTTTTAGGTGAGTGTTTGTCTTGAAACTCTTTTTGTAAATAACACATTCGAACGGCTTTTCTCTAGTATGAATTTGCATATGAGTTCGCAAACTGCTCCCTTGGCTGAAACTCTTGTCACATATATCACATTTGAATGGCTTTTCTCCAGTGCAGATGAGATTGCAAATTGCTTTTACGAATGAATGTTTTGCCGCACAAGTCACATTTTAACTTTTCTTTTGTGTTAGTGATCATTACCCGTCTTGAATCGCTCGTATGAGTTGAAACTTTATTGGACCAATCGCACTTGGATAATTCTTCTTTGGCGAGATGGACAGAATTCTGCTTCGGTAAAAAGTTTTGAGTGGACCTCTGAGAACGGAACGCCAGTTCAGTTCGGTAGGTTCTCGAAAGTTCATGTGTTCTTTTATATCAATGTATTCTTTTTTTCCTGGATTTTAGTATCAGATATAGTTTTTTCGAATGGATTATCTTCCATTATCTCATTATTTTCAGCAACATCCAATTTTGAACCATTAGTGGTAGATGAATTGATGGCAATCGCATCTGGATAAGTTTCATTCTTCACATATTTTTTTCTTTCGACAGCATATCCAAGTTTTCCATCATTACAGATCGACAAGTGGATGAATGATGATATATCTTCCAATTTGTCGAAACATTTGCTGCACATGCCATTTCCAGTAGCAAACGCCATTCCATATTGAAACTGCAAATAAAAATAATGATTACTTTTACTTTACAATAGTCTCGTGCATCTCTCTATCAGATATTAAATAATGGTCATAATGACATATCAATTGTGAAGATTCTCATCGGAGCAAAAGTCTCAAAAATATTGAAATGAACGTGGATTCGATTCTCACCTATAATAATTATGATTTTCAGCTCCCAATGATCTTACGAAATAAGAAAAACATTAACAGAGCTCACCCTAACTCATCAGTCGTACTCACTATTCATTCTACTGCATTTAGCTGTCAGATAATAGAAAGGAGAAATTATGTAGCAACTTGAACCAAACAGTCGCATCTTCTGAGATATACAGAGTACGTATCCTATCCACATCACCAAGATGAGTAATTTCCAGAACTAGAAAAAGAATTCCGATTCTGCAAACGCTAGTGAATGGATTTTGCGTAAAAATATTTTCTTTTTATATTCAAGATGGCGCTGTAGTGCAGAGACATTTTTCGATTACTTCAACTTTTGAATAGAGATTTAATAGGGTATCGAATATGCGACAATTTTTGGCGATAAGGTGTTCCTGCAAAATGAGCTGTTTTCAAAATATTTTGAATTTGAGTAAATATTTTTCCGAAACACTAATAAACAAACCGTCGAATGATGCAACTGGAAAAACACAATTTGAAAGTGTTACTAATTCTTTCTTGGTGTTTTTTTTCAAGTAAGTCTGCCGACATCCTCTTGTGTGACCTAGGGAAAGTATACGCAGTATTCGAATTGATTTGTTTAAATGTTATATCTCCAAATTCATGACAAAACGATAAGTAGGTAACTGACAACATAGTCATACTAATTTATCCTGAAAACCAATGTTATATAGACTTGAAGCTTTCTCCTTTTCAATCCCAGGGGAAAAAAACTCGAAAAATGGAATCCAGATATTCTAAAGTCTTCCAGAATAACTCAAATTCGCATTCAGAACAGCAATATTTCAGTGTAATTTACTCTGCCTTATTCTTAAATAGACTATAGTTATCATTCTCAATTGTTGCTTCTTAAAAATATCAGAGAGATTATTTTACAGGTTTCATAAAGAATTTTGAGTTATAAAAGGTGCTGACTAAATTGGAACAGAAAGTTTTCATGGTCAATGGTCATACTACATTCAACAAACTCCACAACACAAGAATAATTATCCATATTTATCATATATATAAAAGATGACTCTCAAACGATATCCAGAAGTGAGTTGTATTATTTGGAAAATTTCGAGAATCTATACAAGAAACTTTCAAATACCCATAGTAGTCTAACTTTTCTATGCAGATTTGGAGCCAGTAAAATTATTCATTTGATATTGAGAATTTTGAATGATAGCCAACAGTGCAGAACACTCATTGATCTTTTGAAAAAAAGTGGTTTCGGTTGGTTTTGTGTTGTTTGTTTGTACCAGGAGGTTTCCACAACATTGCAAGCAATGACAAAAACGACAAATTTGCAGTAACTCACAGACGACTATAAAATTCTATAAATCTTTTACTGTAGGCCAAGATGAATTGGGAAATGATGTCATCTTCACAGGAAATAAAAAGCATGACAGGAAACATTTGCCGAGGGCGAACTCATATCTCATATATAAAAAAAAAAACGAAGCACTCACATTAATTTTGGTAATATTTCGAAATAGTTGCGACAGTTTTGCATTCACTTTAAATGAGATCAGGTCGTTTCTAGATGCACAAATAATGCAAATAGGCTTCAAATCCACTTTGTAGTCTTCGAAGGCTTCCTTTTCTTCTCTTGGCGTGCTATTATACTTCCATATATCGATAGATAATGATATATCTTCTAGTTTATTAACGCATGAATTGCATATATTCTTCGGGAAATCTATCGCGGAATGCACCTTGAAAGAAAAAACATGACAGTATATTCTCATAGTGGACACCAATAAGTATTTTCATTACTGGCAGGTAGAGTTGGTCTTTCCAAAAAAGATGGTATGATTGATGAAATAAAAAGAAGCTTGCTCTGGCACAAATTTATTTTGAATAATCAACATTGGATCATATTCAATATAAATTCGAATCTTTTACGATAATCGGTAAAAAATAGCAAACTTTTTACGCCCCAAGAAAAATTTCTTGATTTCTTTCCATATTAGAGAACACACGTTAAAATATACGAATTCATTGACATGCACCTGACACAAACAAGACTTTCAAATGCCGCTCTTCGTTTTGAAGGGTCATGTGAGATCGTGGGGAACCCTTCACAGTTACCATTGGATTCGATTGGCTTTTCTCACAACTCCATTTCCAGTAGAAACTTACTTGAAAGGCCATTGTGCGAACAAATAATAACTTTCCTACAGGAAATCAGAAATCCATCTGATGAAAATAATTTCTTTTAACATTTATTATTTCCACATATAAATGAAAGTTGTTAACCTTCCATAATCTGAAAAAATAACAATCCATACAAGCGTTCAATCTACTCGAAAAAATGCTCTACTAAATGATAACAGTTCCTTCTTGATGAACTACATCCTATTAGTCAGCAACTACTCGTATAATTAAAATTTTTCTATAAAAAAATGCAATACTTACATTAACGAAAACTACTTATTTTTATAAACGATTTCAATTCCAAACTAATTGCCATTTTTTCTGCCCGTTTTCCTTTTTTGGATACTCTGTCAATGATCTGAGATGCGGTATAACATTTTTTCTCTCGAGAGGTAGACATGTGCAATTCATATCAACCAAACTCATAGAGATGCAACTTCCTCAGGAAATATAATAAAAGAATATTCCTTCAATTTTTCGTTTTCTGTTATTTAACTCCATAGCTATCGAGTTTCTTTTAATTCAACTGTGTGATCACCATCAGCAGTGAAAATGCATTCTGATAATTCAGAATCACCTATCTGTCTGTTCCCGTGTTCACTTTCACACTTTCAGAGGTCCTCTTGTACTAAAATAGAAAACAGACAAAAAATATTTACCGAATTCCGTCAAAAATATATCGAGGAAACATCAAGACCTCTTGAAGTGCGAAATGGTGAACACAAGGTGTAAAGAAAAAATTTCATGTCACATCCCAGATCTTTGACAAATTTTGCATAAGAAGTATGCAGGAAAAACAAGTGATAATTAGTTTCCAAAAAAAAAACAATCGGAATTTGTTTTTGAAACGTTAACATATATAGGTAGTTTTAAAATTATTAGTTATTGAATTTTTTAAAGACAAATTCGAGTAATTGAGAAGCAGCTGACTAATAGGATGTAGCAAAGTGCAAGTTTTCCTTCCGAGGATGAAGATTTTCCATGGGGAGGAAAAGTACGACTTTTCTCTCTACAATTAACCCAGGAAATGTATACTTAAATTAGAAGGAGGCGGAAAAATCATTTTCTACACTTTCTACAAGTTATTTATTTTTTACATGCAGATTCACACGAAAGAGAAGCCCTGTAATGTTCAGAGAACACCGCGTGAATCAAGGGACAGGAGATACGAATTAACAATCACTTTGAATTTTTGAAGTTTGTAAGCCTCAGGAAAGACCTCTTTCGGCAAGGAGTTCCAAAGCTTAGCTTTTCTATTGAAAAAAGATCCCTGAGCAAGAGAGGTTCGACAGGTCTCCAAGCTTAGGACAAAGGGGTGGGAATTCTGTACTCGTCATTCATGTAGATATTGCCAAGGGTGGAACGATTGATAACAATTCGGAAGAGCATCCACCGTGGAAAGATCTATCGAAGATAGACAAGTCTCCGACCTTTCCACGATGCTTCAAAGAAGTAAGCGATTCTCTGAGCGAAGAATCACCAATAAGACAGATTGATTTTCTCTGAACAGAACCAAATCAAGAAACTTCTGCTACTTTCTAATCTGAGTATTGTTCTTTACAATAAATGCGCACATGTCTTTTCATAGTAGGTTTATGTCCAAATTTTTTACCGCACCGATCACATTCGAATAGCTTTTCTCCAGTGTGGGTTTGCATATGTGATTCCAAATGTCCTTTTAGTCTGAAACTTTTTTCGCAGCAACCACATTTGAATGACTTTTCTCCAGTGTGAGTTAGCATATGAGTTCGCAATTTGCTCCTATGACTGAAACTTTTGTCACATATATCACACTTGAATGGCTTTTCTCCAGTGTGTGTTACTTCAAATCTGAGTATTGTTCTTTACAATAAATGCGCATATGTCTTTTCATAGTCTGTTTTAGCCCAAATTTTTTACCGCACCAATCACATTCGAATAGCTTTTCTCTAGTGTGGGTTTGCAAATGTGATTTTAAATGTCCTTTTAGTCTGAAACTTTTTTTGCAGTAATCACATTTGAATAGCTTTTCCCCTCCAGTGTGGGATTGCAAATGTTTTTTTAAATTTCCTTTTAGACTGAAACTTTTTTCACAGTAATCACACTTAAATGGCTTCTCTCCTGTGTGGATTTGCCAATGTATTATCAAATTATCTTTTCGACTGAAACTCTTGTCACATATATCACACTTGAATGGCTTTTCTCCTGTGTGGATTTGCGAATGTATCAAATTATCTTTTCGCCTGAAACTCTTGTCACATATATCACACTTGAATGGCTTTTCTCCTGTGTGGATTTGCGAATGTATTATCAAATTCTCTTTTCGACTGAAACTCTTGTCACATATATCACACTTGAATGGCTTTTCTTCAGTGTGTATGCGAGAATGCAAACTCAAGTAAATTTTTGTCTTGAACTTTTTTTTGCAATTATCACATTTGAATGGCTTTTCACCAGTGAAGATGAGCAGATGAGATTGCAAATTGCTTTTACGAATGAATGTCTTGCCGCACAAGTCACATTTCAACTTTTCTTTTGTGTTAGTGATCATTTCCCGTCTTGAATCGCTCGTATGAGTTGAAACTTTATTGGACCAATCGCACTGGGATAATTCTTCTTTGGCGAGATGGACAGAATTCTGCTTCGGTAAAAAGTTTTGAGTGGACCTCTGAGAACGGAACGCCAGTTCAGTTCGGTAGGTTCTCGAAAGTTCATTGTCAAAAATGTATTCTTTTATATCAATGTATTCATTTTTTTCCTCGATTTTAGTATCAGATATAGTTTTTTCGAATGGATTATCTTCCATTATCTCATTATTTTCAGCCACATCTAATTTCAAACCATCAGTTATAAATGAATTGATGCCAATCTCATCTGGATAAGTTTCATACTTCACATATTTTTTTCTTTCCACAGCATATTTAAGTTTTCCATCATTACAGATCGACAAGTGGATGAATGATGATACATCTTCCAATTTGTCGAAACATTTGCTGCACATGCCATTTCCAGTAGCAAACGTCATTCCATATTGAAACTGCAAATAAAAATGATTACTTTTGATTTTACAATAGTCTCGTGCATATGACATGTCATTTTAAAAATTCTCATCAGAGCAAAAGTATGAAAAATATTGAAATGAACGTTGGATTCGAATCTCACCTATGATAATTATGATTTTCAGCTCCCATTGATCTTACGAAATAAGAAAAACATTGTTAACAGAGTTCACCCTAACTCATCAGTCGTACTCACTATTCATTCTACCGCATTTAGCTATCAGATGATAGAAAGGAGAAATTATATAGCAATTTGAACCAAATAGTCGCATCTTCTGAGATATACAGAGTAAGTATCCTATCCACATCACCAAGATGAGTAATTTCCAGAACTAGAGAAAGAATTCCGATTCTGCAAACGCTGGTGAATGGATTTTGCGTAAAAATATTTTCTTTTTATATTCAAGATGGCGCTGTAGTGCAGAGACATTTTTCGATTACTGCAACTTTTGAATAGAGAGTATCCATTTGATAGGGTATCGAATATGCAACAATTTTTGGCGATGAGCTGTTCTTGCAAAATGAGCCGTTTTCAAAATATTTTGAATTTGAGTAAATATTTTTCCGAAACACTAATAATCAAACCGTCGAATGATGCAAATGGAAAAACACAATTTGAAAGTGTTACTAATTCTTTCTTGGTGTTTTTTTTTCAAGTAAGTCTGCCGACATCCCCTTGTGAGACCTAGGGAAAATATATACAGTATTCGAATTGATTTGTTTAAATGTTATATCTCCAAATTCATGAAAAAACGATAAGTAGGTAACTGACAACATAGTCATACTAATTTATCTTAAAGACCAATGTTATATAGACTTGAAGCTTTTTCCTGTTCATTTCCAGGAGAAAGAAAACTCGAAAAATGGAATCCAGCAGGTATCCTAAAGTCTCCCAGAATAACTCAAATTCGCATAAAGAACAGCAATATTTCAGCGTAATTTACTCTGCCTTATTCTTTAAAAGACTATAGTTATCATTCTCAATTGTTGCTTCGTAAAAATATCAGAGAGATTATTTTACAGGTTTCATAAATAATTTTGAGTAATAAAAAGTGCTAAATTGGAACAGAAACTTTTCATTGTCAATGGTCATACTACATCCAACAAACTCCACAAAAATATTTATCCAATAGGAAAAGATGAAAAAGATGACTCTCAAACAATATCCAGAAGCACGTTGTGTTATTCGGAAAATTTCGAGAATCTTTACAAGAAACTTTGAAATACCCATAGTAGTCTAACTTTTCTATGCAGATTTGGAGCCAGTAAAATTATTCATTTGATATTGAGAATTTTGAATGATAGCCAATAGTGCAGAACACTAATTGATCTATTAGTATAACAACTTTTCTTCGGGCTTTAAGGCCGTCGTTATTTGGAATTTCTTCCTAACGTTTCGCAAGCGCGAGTGGCCAGCTTCTTCAGAGGCTTACTCATTTCCGATGACTAAACATTTCGATTTCTTAAGGCGTATTTATATTGATGCAGGTAGTCTGGAGTGTTAATTACTTCTGTCGGGTTCGGGGAATAATCATCATTATTAGTTGCCGCACTACCTGCCCTGATTTCAGTAGTGATTCTTGATTTCCTCAGAATGGGATTCCAAATTCTGTTTAGACTCAACGCTTTGTCTTTTCTGTTGAAATTGTCCGCATGTTTTTGGATCTCTATTGCCTCCCGTACCAGTCGGCTATGGTAACCCTGGTTGGGGGCAATCAGTTTTGCATTTTCGAACAGAATCCTGTGGTCACCCTCACTCAGTGCGTGTTCCGCCACCGCCGATTTGTCAGTTTGCCCCAGCCTGCAGTTCCTTTGATGCTCTTTGAGCCTTGTACCCATGGATCTTTTCGTGGTACCGATGTAAACCTTCCCACAGGCTTTGTTGGATCTTTTTGGTCGGCTTGAAAACCGTTTTTATGTTATATATCCCCAAGAGTTTCCCAATTCTGTCAGTGACCCTCGGGATATATGGCAGATATGCATTCGCAACTACCTGAGAGTCCTCCCTGTTATGAACCGTGGGACTCTTCAGTTTCATGGCCCTGCTGATCTCAGATACACTGTACCCATTCGACCTCAAGGTCACTTGAAGATGTTCCAGTTCCTGCTCTAGATGTTCTGGTTCACAAATTCTTCGAGCACGTTCAGTTAGGGTAGATATGACTCCTCTCTTTTGACTGGGATGGTGGTTCGATAGTGCGTGCAGGTACCTATCCGTGTGCCTGGGTTTTTTTGTGGGTTAGTCTAGCGCCACATCGTTCAATCAGAACATCTAAGAATGCTATCTGCTGGTTCTGTTCGGTCAGGCAGGCTATCTCCCTCAGAGAGTCTTCCAGTGGGACGTTGGTAAACGAGGACACAACATCGAAGCTGACCATGATATCTGTCGGTTCCAAGGTCAAGCCTCTAATTTTTCCAAAGAAGTCTGTCGAATCATTGACGTAGGAGTTTGTTCTTCCGACATGAGGCTGGAGGAGTGATGCCAGATGTTTTGCCAAGAGATAGGTAGGTGAGCCTGGGGCACTGGCTATAGGTCTTAGTGGCATGTTGGGTTTATGCACCTTCGAAAGACCGTAGAGCCTGGGTTTCCGACAGTGAGGACGACTTAATGAGTTAGTTTACATTCCTCAACCTTGATTGTGTTGGATCCCTTCTAAGTTTGCGGTAGTTCGTGGGAATACAATAGCAAGATTGAAGAACTTCTAGAACCCATTCTGAGGAAATCAAGAATCACAAATGAAATCACGGCAACTAATGATGATGATTATTCCCCAAACCCGACAGAAGTAATTAACACTCCAGACCACCTGCATCAATTTAAATACACCTTAAGAAATCGGAAATGAGTAAGCCTCTGAAGAAGCTGGCCACTCGCGCTAGCGAAACGTTAGGAAGAAATTCCAAAGAACGACGGACTTCAAGCCCGAAGAAAAGTAGTTATACTAATAACCTAGCCTTAACCATTTTGTCACTGATTGATCTTTTGAAACAATGTGGTTTCGGTTGGTTTTGTGTTGTTTGTTTGATTGGTGAACTCTCGGATTATTAGCCAATGCCCATGCAGGACACAAAATATCATTTTTTTTAATTCCATAATGCAGTATTATATTGAATATTGTATTCGGCTCAGTATAATGTACCAGGAAGTTTCCACAACATTGCAAGCAATGACAAAAACGACAAATTTGAAGTAATTCACAGAAGTCTATGAAATTCTATAAATATTTTACTGTAGGCCCAGATGAATTGGAAAATGATGTCATCTTCACCGGAAATGAAAAGCATGACAGAAAACATTCGCTGAGGGCGAAATCATATCTCATATAAAGAAAAGAAGCAAAGCACTCACATCAATGTTGGTGATATCTCGAAATAGTTGCGACAGCGTTGCATTCACTTTAAATGAGATCAGGTCGTTTCTAGACGCACAAATAATGCAAATAGGCTTCAAATCCACTTTGTAGTCTTCGAAGGCTTCCTTTTCTTCTCTCTGCCTGCTATTATACTTCCATATATCGATAGATAATGATATATCTTCTAGTTTATTAACGCATGAATTGCATATATTCTTCGGGAAATCTATCGTGGAATGCACCTTGAAAGAAAAAACATGACAGTATATTCTCATAGTGGACACCAATAAGTATTTTTATTACTGGCAGGTAGAGTTGGTCTTTACAAAAACGATGGTATGATTGAAGAAATAAAAAGAAGCTTGCTCTAGCAAAAATTTATTTTGAGTAATCATCTTTGGATCATATTCAATATAAATTCGAATCTTTTACGATAATCGGTAAAAAATAGCAAACTTTTTACGCCCCAAGAAAAATTTCTTGATTTCTTTCCATATTAGAGAACACACGTTAAAATATACGAATTCATTGACATGCACCTGACACAAACAAGACTTTCAAATGCCGCTCTTCGTTTTGAAGGGTCATGTGAGATCGTGGGGAACCCTTCACAGTTACCATTGGATTCGATTGGCTTTTCTCAAGACTCCATTTCCAGTAGAAACTTACTTGAAAGGCCATTGTGCGAACAAATAATAACTTTCCTACAGGAAATCAGAAATCCATCTGATGTAAATAATTTCTTTTAACATTCATTATTTCCACATATAAATGAAAGTTGTTGTCCTTTTACAACCTGAAAAAAATAACAATCCATACAAGCGTTCAATCTACTCGATAAAAATGCTGCACTAAATAATAACAGTTCCTTCTGATGAACTATATCCTATAAGTCAGCAACTACTCGTATAATTCAAATTGTTCAATAAAAAAATGCAATACTTACATTAACGAAAACTACTTATTTTTATTAACGATACCAATTCCAAACTAATGATCTCCTCAATGATCTGAGATGCGGTATAACATTTTTTCTTTCAAGAGAGGTAGACATGTGCAATTCATATCAACCAAACTCATAGATATGCAACTTTCCTCAGGAAATATAATAAAAGAAGATTCCTTCAATTTTCGTTTTCTGTTATTTAACTCCATAGCTATAATCGAGTTGCTTTTCATTCAACTGTGTGATCACCATCAGCAGTAAAAATGCATTCTGATAATTCAGAATCACCAAGCTGCTTGTTCCTGATATACATCTTGTGTTCACTCTTTCACACTTTCAGAGGTCCTCTTGTACTAAAAAAGAAAACAAACAAAAAATATTTACCGAATTCCGTGAAAAATATATCGAGGAAACATCAAGACCTCTTGAAGTGCGAAAGGGTGAACACAAGGTGTAAAGAAAAAATTTTATTTCACATCCCAGATCTTTGACAAATATGATAAGAAGTATGCAGGAAAAACAAGTGATAATTAGTTTCTAAAAAAAAACAATCGGAATTTGTATTTGAAACGTTAACATAAATAAGTAGTTTCAAAAAGATTAGTTCTTCAATTTTTTAAAGACAAATTTGAGTAATTGAGAAGCAGCTGACTAGTAGGATGTAGCAAAGTGCAAGTTTTCTTCCGAGGATGAAGATTTTCCGTAGGGAGGAAAAGTACAACTTTTCTCCTTACAATTAACCCAGGAGATGTATACTTAGGATAGAGGGAGGCGGAAAAATCATTTTCTACACTTTCTACAAGTTATTTATTTTTTACATGCAGATTCACACGAAAGAGAAGCCCTGTAATGTTCAAAGAACACCGCGTGAATCAAGGGACAGGAGATACGAACTAACATTCACTTTGAATTTTTGAAGTTTGTAAGCCTCAGGAAAGACCTCTTTCGGCAAGGAGTTCCAAAGCTCAGCTGTTCTATTGAAAAAAGATCCCTGAGCAAGAGAGGTTCGACAGGTCTCCAAGCTTAGAACAAAGGGGTGGGAATTCTGTACTCATCAGGTCATCCGTGTAAATATTGCCAAGGGTGGAACGATTGATAACAATTCAGAAGAGCATCGACCGTGGAAAGATCTATCGAAGATAGACAAGTCTCCGACCTTTCCACGATGCTTCAACGAAGTAAGCGATTCTCTGAGCGAAGAATCACCAATAAGACAGATTGATTTTCTCTGAACAGAATCAAATCAAGAAGCTTCTGCTACTTTCTAATCTGAGTATTGTTCTTTACAATAAATGCGCACATGTCTTTTCATAGTAGGTTTATGTCCAAATTTTTTACCGCACCGATCACATTCGAATAGCTTTTCTCCAGTGTGGGTTTGCATATGTGATTTTAAATGTCCTTTTAGTCTGAAACTTTTTTTGCAGTAATCACATTTGAATAGCTTTTCCCCTCCAGTGTGGGTTTGCAAGTGTGTTTTTAAATTTCCTTTTCGACTGAAACTTTTTTCACAGCAATCACACTTAAATGGCTTTTCTCCTGTGTGGATTTGCAAATGTATTATCAAATTCTCTTTTCGACTGAAACTCTTGTCACATATATCACACTTGAATGGCTTTTCTCCAGTGTGTATGCGAGAATGCAAACTCAAGTAAATTTTTGTCTTGAACTTTTTTTTGCAGTCATCACATTCGAATGGCTTCTCTAGACAGTGTATGCGAGAATGCTTTTCTAGGTGAGTGTTTGTCTTGAAATTCTTTTTGCAAATAACACATTTGAACGGCTTTTCTTTAGTATGAATTTGCATATGAGTTCGCAAATTGCTTCCTCGACTGAAACTCTTGTCACATGTATCACATTTGAATGGCTTTTCTCCAGTGTGGATTAACATATGAGTTCGCAAATTGCTCCCAGGACTGAAACTTTTGTCGCATATATCACACTTGAATGGCTTTTCTCCAGTGTGACTTTGCATATGAGTTCGCAAATTGCTCCCTTGACTGAAACTCTTGTCACAGATATCACACTTGAATGGCTTTTCTCCAGTGTGTGTTCGCGAATGTCTTTTCAAATCCCCTGTATGAGTAAAACTTTTTCCGCAGCAACCACATTTGAATGGCTTTTCTCCAGTGTGAGTTAGCATATGAGATCGCACTTTACTTCCTTGGCTGAAATTTTTGTCACAGATATCACACTTGAATGGCTTTTCTCCAGTGTGGATTAGCATATGAGTTCGCAAATTGCTCCCATGACTGAAACTTTTGTCGCATATATCACACTTGAATGGCTTTTCTCCAGTGTGTATGCGAGAATGCAAACTCAAGGAAATTTTTGTCTTGAACTTTTTTTTGCAGTAATCGCATTCGAATGGCTTTGCACCAGTGCAGATGAGCAGATGAGATTGCAAATTGCTTTCACGAATGAATGTCTTGCCGCACAAGTCACATTTTAACCTTTCTTTTGTGTTAGTGACCATTTGCCGCCTTGAATCGCTCGTATGAGTTGAAACTTTATTGGACCAATCGCACTGGGATAATTCTTCAGCGAGAGGGACAGAATTCTGCTTCGGTAAAAAGTTTTGAGTGGAACTCTGAGAACGGAACGCAAGTTCAGTTCGGTAGGTTCTCGAAAGTTCGTTGTCAAAAATGTATTCTTTTATATCAATGTATTCATTTTTTTCCTCGATTTTAGTATCAGATATAGTTTTTTCGAATGGATTATCTTCCATTATCTCATTATTTTCAGCCACATCTAATTTCAAACCATTAGTGGTAATTGAATTGATGGCAATCGCTTCTGGATAAGTTTCACACTTCACATATTTTTTTCTTTCCACAGCATATTCAAGTTTTCCATCATTACAGATCGACAAGTGGATGAATGATGATATATCTTCCAATTTGTCGAAACATTCGCTGCACATGCCATTGCCAGTAGCAGGGGCCATTTCATATCTAACCTGCAAATAAAAATAATGATTACTTTCACTTTACAATAGTCTCGTGCATCTCTCTATCAGATATTAAATAATGGCCATAATGACATATCATTTGTGAAAATTCTCATCAGAGCAAAAGTATCAAAAATATTGAAATGAACGTTGGATTCGAATCTCACCTATAATAATTATGATTTTCAGCTCCCAATGATCTTACGAAATAGGAAAAACATTGTTGACAGAGTTCACCCTAACTCATCAGTCGTACTCACTATTCATTCTACTGCATTTTGCTATCAGAAAATAGAAAGGAAAAATTTTATAGCAACTTGAACCAAATAGCCGCATCTTCGAAGATATACAGAGTACGTATCCATGAAATTTTACTAAAAAAACTTCATCAATATGGATATAGAGGTGTGACGAACACCTCTACATCCTTTCAGGGCGGAGTCAAATGGTGAGGACAGCGGAACTCTCGGAGAACAGGGCCATTGAATCTGGTGTACCACAGGGTTCTGTGTTGGACCCTATTCTGTTTTTGTTTTATATAAATGACTTATCTATGATCGACATATCTGGTAGTTTCACTCTATTCGCGGATGATACAACGATGTTGTGGAATGGAAAAAACTCAGTGGAGCTACATAAGATAATATCATCCGACATGGAGGTGAAAAGCTGGTGCGATGACAATTTACTATCTTTAAATATATCATTCAAATGTTTGCTTGAAGAAATTCCAGTAGACTCTGCCACATTGCAAAATAAGTTACTCACAAAATTTCTCGGTGTATTCATTGACAATAGGCTGAAATTTGATGAACACCTTAAACAATTTAAGAGTAAGATTTCATCCGGGTGTAATGCAGTGAGAGTGGTTTCCAATGAGTTGGGTTTCCATATCACAAAAACCGTTTACCATGCTCTTGTTGAAACTCAGCTACGATATGGAATGCCGTCTTGGCGAGCATGCAACTCATCCCTTCTCTCTTCTGTATTAATATTACAGAAGAGAGCACTTAGGTGTCTTTGTAAAGTCAAACCCAGAGTATCATGCAGGAATTTGTTCGCTAACAATAAAATTTTGACAGTCATCGACCTTTTTATCCTTGAGACGGTTTGCTTTATCTATAAACATAAATCGAAGTTCAACTTTGTTTCTACTCCATATGCTACTCGTAATAGCATTTTTACCTTTAGACTTCCTATCCCGACTTCGAATCTAATTAGAGACTCTATATACTATAATGGTGGTAAATTGTCCAATCATTTACCATTAGAAATAAGATCTGCAAATCTGAGCAACATCCATTTCAGAAAGGCGGCAAAACACCTACTTGTTGACAGCCCCTATTATAGTTTGGAGGAATATTTTAGTGAATCTAAATTGGAACAGAAACTTTTTATGGTCAATGGTCATACTACATCCGACAAATTCCACAACACAAGAATATTTATCCAATAGGAAAAGATGACTCTCAAACAATATCCAGAAGCACGTTGTGTTATTTAGAAAATTTCGAGAATCTATATAAGAAACTTTGAAATACCCATAGAAGTCTAACTTTTCTATGCAGATTTGGAGCCAGTAAAATTATTCATTTGATATTGAGAATTTTGAATGATATCCAACACTGCAGAACACTAATTGATCTTTTGAAAAAAAGTGGTTTCGGTTGGTTTTGTGTTGTTTGTTTGTACCAGGAGGTTTCCACAACATTGCAAGCAATGATAAAAACGACAAATTTGCAGTAAGTCACAGAAGACTATGAAAATTTTACAGTAGGCCCAGATGAATTGGAAAATGATGTCATCTTCACCGGAAATAAAAAGCATGACAGAAAACATTTGCTGAGGGCGACTCATATAAAAAAAAAGCAAAGCACTCACATTTATGTTGGTAATATTTCGAAATAGTTGCGACAGTTTTGCATTCACTTTAAATGAGATCAGGTCGTTTCTAGACGCACAAATAATGCAAATAGGCTTCAAATCCACTTTGTAGTCTTCGAAGGCTTCCTTTTCTTCTCTCGGCGTGCTATTATACTTCCATATATCGATAGATAATGATATATCTTCTAGTTTATTAACGCATGAATTGCATATATTCTTCGGGAAATCTTTCGTGGAATGCACCTTGAAAAAAAAAACATGACAGGATATTCTCATAGTGGACACCAATAAGTATTTTTATTACTGGCAGGTAGAGTTGGTCTTTCCAAAAACGATGGTATGATTGATGAAATAAAAAGAAGCTTGCTCTGGCAAAAATTTATTTTGAGTAATCAACATTGGATCATATTCAATATAAATTCGAATCTTTTACGATAATCGGTAAAAAATAGCAAACTTTTTACGACCCAAGAAAAATTTCTTGATTTCTTTCCATATTAGAGAACACACGTTAAAATATACGAATTTATTGACTTGTACCTGACACAACCCAGACTTTCAAATGCCGCTCTTCGTTTTGAAGGGTCATGTGAGATCGTGGGGAACCCTTCACAGTAACCATTGGATTCGATTGGCTTTTCTCACAACTCCATTTCCAGCAGAAACTTACTTGAAAGGCCATTTTGCGAACAAATAATAACTTTCCTACAGGAAATCAGAAATCCATCTGATGTACATAATTTCTTTTAACATTCATTATTTCCGCATATAAATGAAAGTTGTTAACCTTCCACAATCTGAAAAAAATAACAATCCATACAAGCGTTCAATCTACTCGAAAAAAATGCTGCACTAAATAATAACAGTTCCTTCCTGATGAACTACATCCTATTAGTCAGCAACTACTCGTATAATTCAAATTTTTCTATAAAAAAATGCAATACTTACATTAACGAAAACTACTTATTTTTATTAACGATACCAATTCCAAACTAATGATCTCTCTCAATGATCTGAGATGCGGTATAACATTTTTTCTCTCAAGAGAGGTAGACATGTGCAATTCATATCAACCAAACTCATAGTGATGCAACTTTCCTCAGGCAACATAATAAAAGAAGATTCCTTCAATTTTCGTTTTCTGTTATTTAACTCCATAGCTATCATCGAGTTGCTTTTCATTCAACTGTGTGATCACCATCGGCAGTAAAAATGCATTCTGATAATTCAGAATCACCAAGCTGCTTGTTTCTGATATACATCTTGTGTTCACTCTTTCACACTTTCAGAGGTCCTCTTGTACTAAAATAGAAAACAAACAAAAAATATTTATCGAATTCTGTGAAAAATATATCGAGGAAACATCAAGACCTCTTGAAGTGCGAAAGGGTGAACAAAAAGTGTAAAGAAAAATTTTTATGTCATATCCCAGATCTTTAACAAATTTTTCAAAATGATTATGCAGGAAAAACAAGTGATAATTAGTTTCCAAACAAAAAAATCGGAATTTGTTTTTGAAACGTTAACATAGGTAAGTAGTTTTAAAAATATTAGCTCTTCAATTTTTGAAAGACAAATTTCAGTAATTGAGAAGCAGCTGACTAGTAGGATGTAGCAAAGTGCAACTTTTCCTTCCGAGGATGAAGATTTTCCTTAGGGAGGAAAAGTACGACTTTTCTCCCTACAATTAACCCAGGAAATGTATACTTAGGATAGAGGGAGGCGGAAAAATCATTTTCTACACTTTCTAAAAGTTATTTATTTTTTTTCATATGCAGATTCACACGAAAGGGAAGCCCTGTAATGTTCAAAGAACACCGCGTGAATCAAGGGACAGGAGATACGAATTAACATTCACTTTGAATTTTTGAAGTTTGCAAGCCTCAGGAAAAACCTCTTTTGGCAAGGAGTTCCAATGCTCAGCTGTTCTATTGAAGAAAAAAATCCCTGAGCAAGAGAGGTTCAACAGGTTTCCAAGTTCACAACAAAGGGGGTGGGAATTCTGTACTCGTCGAGTCATCCATGTAGATGATATTGGCAAGGGTGGAACGATTGATAACAATTCAGAAGAGCATCGACCGTGGAAAGATCTATAGTAGAGGGACAAGTCTCCGACCTTTCTACGATGCCTCAACGAAGTAAGCGATTCTCTGAGCGAAGAATCACCAACAAGACAAGTTGCTTTCCTCTGAACAGAATCAAATCAAGAAGCTTCTGTTATTTTCTAATCTGAGTGTTGCTCTTTACGATGAATGCGCACATGTCTTTCCATAGTCTGTTTTAGTCCAAATTTTTTACCGCACAAATCACATTCGAATAGCTTTTCTCCAGTGTGGGTTTTCAAATGTGTTTTTAAATTTCCTTTTCGACTGAAACTTTTTTCACAGCAACCACATTCGAATGTCTTTTCTCCAGCGTGGGTTCGCATATGAGTTTGCAAATCCCCATTTCGACTGAAACTTTTTTGGCAGCAATCACATTTGAATCGCTTTTCTCCAGTGTGGGTTTGCACATGTGATTTCAAATGTCCTTTTCGCCTGAAACTTTCTTTGCAGTAATCACATTTGAATAGCTTTTCCCGAGGCTTTTCTCCTCCAAAGTGGGTTTGCCAATGTATTTTTAAAATTCCTTTTTGACTGAAACTTTTTTCGCAGTAATCACATTTGAATGGCTTTTCTCCAGTATGGGTTCGCATATGTTTTTTTAGATCCCAATTTCGAACGAAACTTTTTTGGCAGTAATCACATTTGAATGACTTTTCTCCAGTGTGAGTTAGCATATGAATTTGCAAATTGTATCTTTGACTGAAACTTTTGTCACAGAAATCACACTTGAATGGCTTTTCTCCGGTGTGGGTTCGCAAATGTATTTTCAAAACCCTTTTTCGACTGAAACTTTTTTGGCAGAAATCGCATTTGAATGGCATTTCTCCAGTGTGGGTTTGCAAATGTGATTTTAAATTTCCTTTTCGTCTGAAACTTTCTTTGCAGTAATCACATTTGAATAGCTTTTCTCCTCCAGTGTGGGTTTCCAAATGTGTTTTTAAATTTCCTTTTCGACTGAACTTTTTTTCGCAGTAATCACATTTGAATGGCTTTTCTCCAGTGTGGGTTTGCATATGTATTTTTAAATCCCCCTTTCGAATGAAACTTTTTTGGCAACAATCACATTTGAATGGCATTTCCCCAGTGTGGGTTTGAAAATGTGTTTTTAAATTTCCTTTTCGACTGAAACTTTTTTCGCAGCAATCACATTTGAATGGAATATCTCCACTGTGGGTTCGCAAATGTATTTTCAAATCCCCATTTTGACTGAAACTTTTCTGGCAGCAATCACATTTGAATGGCATTTCTCCAGTGTGAGTTATCAAATGTCTCTGCAAATTGCCTTTGAAATCGAAACTTTTGTCACATAAATCACATTCGAATGGCTTTTCTCCAGTGTGAGTTTGCAAATTTATTTCCAACACCTGACGGGTCGTCAATTCAGCTCGGTCTGTTCTTGAGACAGAATTCGAAAGATCCGTGTCAAAAATTGGTTCTTTCATATCAATGTTTCCTTGTTCTTCCTTACTTTCAACATTAGATATAGTTTTTTCGAATGGATTTTCTCTCAATACTACATCACAGTCAGTAATATTTTCCAGTTTCAAGTCGTTACACGAAGAAGAGTCGACACAAAATCCATCTGAATAAGTTTCACACTTCACATACTCCTTTATTCCAACGACGTATTCCATTTCTCTATAATTACAAAGCGACAAATGGATGAATGATGATATATTTTCCAACTTGTCGATACATTCGCCGCATATGCCATTTCCAGTCGCAGAGGCCATTTCATCTTTCACCTGCAAAATCAAATAATGACAGTATTTGACATAGCGTGATGCAAAATAAATTAGATAGAAAAAGGATATGCACATTGGAGAGATACTGTGAAGGACAAATGACAATTTTAAACTTGAAAAAACTTTGTCCCACATAATCTCTCTTTCTCTGCTACATTGAAGAAGGAATGCCTTCAAACTTTAAGTTTTCTACAGCTTATCCAATCCATCTTGGCAAAGAACTAATCATGTATATTACCAGTAATCTCTGTGAAGTACAATAAGATAAAAAAAACCTATTGTTATGGAATGTGCTGGCGCCGGCCCTGTCGACCATGGATGCGAATTGGTGCGACAGTTCCAGGAAAGATTATACCTGCGTAATCGCGGCTCACCCAGAATATTCGATTGTCAAGATTTGTCTGGATGATTCTCCACTGTAGGAGCGCCTATATAAGCGGGAGCCGCTCACTGCAACGGCAGAATTTTTAGTACAGAGAGTTTGTCTTAAAGAGAGTTTAGTATAGAGCGTTGAAAAGTTAGCGGAGCAGTTTAAGTGATTGTATTGTGTTGTGACAAAGAGTTATAATAAAAGTAGTTTATTATAGTTTTTTTTGAAGTTTTAGTCATCGAACCCAGATGATATATCGCAACACTATCATGTGAGTTCACCGTGTT
Organism: Zygogramma bicolorata; assembly: GCA_032362365.1. Lineage (NCBI taxonomy): Eukaryota > Metazoa > Arthropoda > Insecta > Coleoptera > Chrysomelidae > Zygogramma > Zygogramma bicolorata. The sequence goes on from JAVJAQ010005731.1 coordinate 24,866, forward strand.
GAAATTTATTCCTAGTGGTTATCTTTAGTCATGGTCTGCACTACAGTGTGTAATTGAAAAAGTAGCGGTGTTTGTGCCAGAACTGATTGGATAAATTGAACCTTGCTCAGTCCGCAGTCATCTCTCTCTTAGGGCCAGCCCATTTATTGTAATGTCTTTGGAACATATTCACCTTCGAACAAATGAACAAATGAAAAATAGCAAAGCACTCACATCAATGTTGGTGATATCTCGAAATAGTTGCGACAGTTCTTCATTCGCTTCAAATGACATCAAGATACTTCTAGACGAACAAATGATACAAACAGGCAACAAATCTTCTTTATAGTAATCGATTGATTTCTTTTCTTTTTTCATCTTGCTATTATTCTTCCATATATCGATAGATAATGATATATCTTCTAGTTTATTGACGCATGAGTTGCATATATTCCTCGGGAAATCGATCGTGGAATGCACCTTGAAAGATAAAACATTAGTTAAACTAATGGCAGCAACCGGGCTTTCATGCAGAACTAACTGACCCATGCCCACTTCTATTATTTTGCCTCTGAATACGGCAATTATATTTGGAAGAAAAGTTGTTTGTATTATGTAGGTATGGGAGATCTGATGAACTTTGAACCCGTGCTGAATGCCAATCTGCATGTTCTTTGGTAGATAGTTACACATCGGTGTAAAAAGATGAAGGCCTGCCATTCTGAAATTTTCCAGAGTCACCCTTTCTCGTAGTTAACATATTTCTGCGCGTTCGAACGTTTTACTACAAATAAACTCTTTTCAAAAACATTTGGGTCAACAGTAATCGGGAATAGTGGTTAGTATTAGTCAGTTTAAGAGTTGTTGGTATTATTACGAAATGTCCTAGCGACGGCTCTGTCGCGGCTCACCGAGAAAATTCGATCACCGAGACATGACTGGAAGATTCTCCGTAGGCAAAGAGGCAGTTATTCAGTGAGAGAGTTTATTAGCACAGAGTTATTCAGAGCTGAGTGGAGAGAGTTTAGCAGATAGTAAATCATTCTAGCTTAGTGAAGACGGCTTTGTGCAGAAGTCGAAGTAAAGAATTTGTACTACAGAGAGGTTATCAGTGCTTTAGCACAGAGCGTTAGAAAGTTAGCGAAGCAATTTAAGTGATTGTATTGTGTTTTGATAGAGCTGTAATAAAAGTAGTTGAGTGTTGTTTGGGGTTTTAATAAACGAACCCAAAGGAATTATCGTAACAGTATTTTTTGTAATTTGAATCTTTTAGATAATATTGTTGAGTATCTCTAAAAAATATTATTTATGTTCAGTTATCATGAAAGATTGTTAAATAGCTATTGAGAGCTAAATAAAGTTATTCTATTCTATAGTATTAATGTATTTTCCATTTGAATATATTTCTTCAGTCTCCATTGCCCAAGAATATAAACCGTAGAGAAGCGACAGTAAGGGCAATTTTTGTACCTTCTGTGGAGGCGCATGCGTCGCCTTAGTTGTCACCACGTGATAGTTTTGAGCAACTAGTCCAATAATCAGGGGTTTGAACTTGACACTATATGCAATAGAAATGATTTCCCAGTAATGTGTCTTTGCAAGGACTTTATGAAAATTCAACCAAGGGTAGACGGGGTGTATTTTTACGAGACAAAATCAGCGACCCCATTGGGATACGGAAGCATGCCAAATGCCATTATCCATGAAAAAATATTTCAGCAACAAATTTTCCCTAGTAATTATTTTTCCGCATGTATTATCATTATCAGTAGGTTTTTATAATTTCAATAAAACGCGGTATCATTCAATGAAAAAAAGTATTTTTATCTCATCATTTGAATCGTTATCAATCACATCAGTTCGTTTCCAGCCACTTGTCTACCAATGGAGAAATTCCGATGGCTAGCCATGTGAATATATGCGGTGAAACGACCTATGGCGGAATAGCGGGCGCGCCCCTCTTTCACCAAACACATGGATGGAAACGCATGGCCACCTTTACACTGGTAGAGATTTTCAGGTTTCCGCGCGAACAACTAAATATAAAAAATATAATAAATATCTGTATCTCCCACATTTTGGCCGAAAAAATTCATATACTAAGCAAAACTCTAATAGAAACTTCTCTAAAAATTATCATTTATATTTGGCAGGTGTCGGCATAAGTGGTGTATCTGATATTTGAAGGTGAAATAATGATCTATGATGGATAAATAATGCAAATTTCACATTTTTTTGTTTTCTCATTAAGCTAGGTCGATAAGCTGAATTTGCTCAAAGATTCGGTAGATCAAATTTGAACAAATCAGATATATCCTTTATTCATCTTGAACCTGACTGAATCGAATTCTGTACCTGTTGTTTTTTCAGTTGGCTCATTTTTCATGACTTATGCCTTCATCTCATTATTTTAATGCTAAGACACCCCACTTCAAGAATATGTATCTCAAAATCTCTGATAACAAAGCTTTCAGGCACCATTTTCGATATTTTCCGGAATTTTCCCCGAATGCATCAACGTTTTTCTGGCAAGCCCCACGACTTTATTTTATTGACTATAGCTTTTGACCTGCAGCATGCCACGAACAAACATTTTATTACGATTGTTGGATACCTTTTTTTATGAAAGATGTTTTTTCATTCGAGAGTTTTCATTTATTTTTGTTATTTTTCTGCAATTTATATTTGTTTGTTTTGATTTTTGTTTATGAAATGAATTATTTTTATGGATATTCAAAATATTATTGAACCAAACCAAAAGTATCAAATCGAAATAGGGAACATACTTGCACACCTTGCAGTTGTAGAACTTCTATGATCAATTGAGTACTATTTTAGTCCTGCCACCAGTACTTTTTTTTCGGACCGTCGGCAACACTGTTAGTGGTTAGTAGCTTTGTATATAGACTATATACAAAGTTAGGCCGTGTTCCGTTTCCCTGTCTGGTTAACCAGACTGGTTCTTTCTCTCTCTTTTGGATAGACCCGGTCAATATGATAGAGAGAGAGAGAACCCCTCTCTGGTTCACCAGACATGGAAACGGAACAGGGCCTTAGTAGCATTATTTCATTGACGTAATATAACATGGACTAGGTGTCGTTTAACCCTCAAATACAAGTTCTTGCGGCCCGAACCAACTAAGGGCATCTGCGTCATAGTCGTCATCGTCATAATGTGTTACGTCATCAGTAATATGTGTTGCATACTAAGATTCCGTAGGTAATCAGTTCTTTTCTGGTATCCTATTGATTCCTAAATATCCACTAGATTATTGAAAAATATTCAAGAATGGGACCAAATGAAATTATGGTGCACATTGAAAATTTTCAATAGTCAATATTTTCGGGTATTGAATAATATATTTCAATAAACCACTAGGTACCTACAAGATATTTCAGAAATATCAGTGGTGCCTCATGATATTCTTCTATAACAGTTATTTTCAATAACCAATATATAGTGTTATTCAAGATTAACTAGAATAGCTTATGATTTATATACATACCTAGTATTCCTTGTTCCTCATATATGATAATGTTTTACTGCAATATCCTCAACATGACCTAATCTTGATGGGCGATTACAATCTACCAAATATAGATTGGTTCAATGATGAGCTCGGTGTCGCAGTTGTTAATAATACCAGTAACTTAGCTCAACAGTTTGCTGACAGCTTCGCATTTCACAACCTTTCTCAACTCAACACTATATATAACTGTTATGGGGTCATGCTTGATCTAATTTTTTCAAATATATCCGCGAATTGTGTCGTGAACATAGCGAATGATTGCTTGTTGCCGTGTGATTCTTACCACCCAGCATTGACAGTCACTGTTCCTGATGAAAGTAATTATAATGACCTTGACTACGATTTTTTTTACTATGATTTCAAAAGAGCAAATTATGCTGGTCTCAATTACTATTTAGCGGGAATCGATTGGGATCATCACTTTAGAGTCATAGCAGACATTAATATTGCCACTGACATTTTTTACGATATTCTGTATACTGGTATACAAAACTTTGTTCCCTATGTTCGTTCAACCAAACCTAAATTTCCTCGATGGTTTGATGATAGTTTGAGAAAACTCACAATAGAAAAAAAGAAAGCACATAAAAGATTTAAACAACATCTTGGGATTATTATGTCACTTTTTCTCGTCTTCGTACTCAATGCAAACATGCAAGTAAACTCTGTTACGATAACCATATTAGAAAAGTGGAAACTGGCATGGCAACAAACATTAAACATTTTTGGAACCATGTTAACAGTAAAAGAAAAAATAATGGCGTGCCAGATACCATGTATAAGGACGATTTAAAGTTTAACAACGGATATGATATTGCTAATGCTTTTGCCGATCAGTTCGAATAAGTTTATAAACCTAATAACAATATCAACACTTCTGAAATAGTTTATGAAAAGACTTTAGATATGAATGAATGCTCGATTTCTTTGGGAATCATCTTGGAGAAATTATTACAATTATATCACAATAAAGGCCCTGGGCCAGATGGTATCCCACCGTTTCTTCTTAAACATTGTAGATTCTCACTCACGACACCTTTATTCATGCTATTTTTAGCCTCACTTCATTTAGGAGAACTTCCTTCACTATGGAAAACAAGCTACATAACGCCAATATTCAAATCTGGTGACAAAACTATAATAAACAACTATAGACCCATAAGCATATTGAATTCTATACCTAAGTTACTCGAAAATATCATCTGTGACAATATAAAGACTCCTTTGAATAACGTGATAGTTGAGAACCAACATGGATTCACCCAGGGTAAATCCACGAATACCAACTTATTGCTTTTTTCTCAGTATGTACTGAAAGCCTTGGAAAATAAACATCAAGTAGACGTAATATATACGGACTTTTCCAAGGCTTTCGATACAGTCAACCATCAAATTCTCTACGAAAAACTTAAAGGCATTGGTTTCTATGGAAATTTACTAAAATGGTTCTCTAGTTATATTTCAGATAGGAGACAATACATCAAAATTAAAGGTTTCACATCTCGAGAAATTACTGTTACTTCAGGAGTTCCCCAAGGGAGTCATTTGGGGCCTTTCCTTTTCAACATATTTGTAAACGATATAAAAAGAATAATCGAAAATTCAGAGGTATCAATGTTTGCAGATAACTTGAAACTATTTAAAACTATCCAATCACGTACCCATACAGTGTATCTGAGATCAACAGGGCCATGAAACCAAAGAGTCCCACGGTTCATAACAGGGAGGACTCTCAGGTAGTTGCGAATGCATATCTGCCGTATATCCCGAGGGTCACTGACAGAATTGGAAAACTCTTGGGGAAATATAACATAAAAACAGTTTTCAAGCCGACCAAGAAGATCCAGCAAAGCCTCAGGTCGGTTAAAGACAAAAGAGACCCACTGTCAGCGGCAGGGGTTTATCGCATACCGTGCACCTGTGGGAAGGTTTACATCGGTACCACGAAAAGATCCATGGGTACAAGGCTCAAAGAGCATCAAAGGTACTGCAGGCTGGGGCAAACCGACAAATCGGCGGTGGCGGAACACGCATTGAGTGAAGGCGACCACAAGATTCTGTTCGAAAATGCAACACTGATTGCCCCCAACCAGGGTTACCATAGCCGACTGGTACGGGAGGCAATAGAGATCCAAAAACATGCGGACAATTTTAACAGAAAGGAAGAAGCGTTGAGTCTAAATAGAATTTGGAATCCGATCCTGAAGAAATCAAGAATAACTAATGAAATCACAGCAGGTAGTGCGGCAACTAATAATGATGATTATTCCCCGAACCCGACGGAAGTAATTAGCACTCCAGACTATCTGCATCAATATAAATACGCCTTGAGAAATCGAACTGTTTAGTCATCGGAGATGAATAAGCCTCTGAAGAAGCTGGCCACTCGCGCTAGGGAAACGTCAGGAAGAAATTCCAAAGAACGACGGCCTTCAAGCCCGAAGAGAAGTAGTTATTCTATCAAAATTATTTATTATACATTGGTGCGGTCAGTTTAATTGTAGCCTTGTTTGGTCACCAACATACGAAGTTCATAGTCATAGTATAGAGAGAGTTCAAAATAAATTTTCAAGATATATCTCATTAAAACTAAATATGCCACTAAATATGCATTCTCAAATTGAAATTCGCACTCAAGCCGATCTTCAAATGCTTAGTACTCGTAGAGTACAAGCTGATATAATATTCCTCCATAAAATACTAAATTCAAAAATAATTTGTCCACAAATTCTCTCGCAAATAAATCTTCATGTTCCTCCCAGACATACTCGTAACAAGCAATTATTCGCAATTGAATTCCATAGATGCAATTATGGCAAGCATTCTCCTTTGTGTCGTATTATTTCAAACGGGAATGTAATCGATTTGGATTATTTTCATTTGTCAGAAGTAAGTTTCAGGAATAAATTAAGGGCGAATGTCTTGAACTAACACTTACATTTTTGCATATAACAGAAGTTAAGCACATTATTTGTATTCGAGTCCAATAAGTACTTTTAGGATTTGTTTTTAGTTTAAGTACACATGTGTTAACCTAGGAAACTTGTACAATCTTGTATTTCAACAGGGGTTACCCGTCAATAAATAAAATAAAATTAACAAAAAATAAAATATATAGATTTTTATCGATATTGGTCATTTTTTCACGACCTTAACTGTAATGAAATGTTCAATTCATATAGTTTTCAGTATGTGAATTGAAAATTTGTTTTTTTTGATTATTTGATTATATGATATATCATGCATTGAAAAATCCACTTTTATGATTTCGACTCTACTCAAACGCATAAACACTAAAAAGTTAATTGAAAAGGTCTCAAATATCCATAAACATAAAACAATACACTATTGAAAACTTCGTATAGCTTCAAAAAATTGCAAACACAAATCAACAACTCCCTCACTGTAAAACGGATTTTTGGCTATGCAAATATGCAACAAGTGATACATTGTGACGTCACTCGTAAGTGGTGACGCAGTCGCCCTTAGTTTAATATGTTCATGCCGTTTTAGGCGTGGGGATCAATCCTCTCACTCTAATGCCCAGTCCATGTTATATTACGTCAATGCATTATTTATATAAACAATGATGGAGGCATGTATCACCAATTTTATTCCAAACTTTCACAAATATTAGTTCCAACACCAGGGTTTTTAGTCATGTTAAGAGTAGAGTAACTAACCTCGATTTTCGTAAGGTTCAGAAACAGATCCCACAAACACTGTTCCTCTTCGATCAATCTAAGTTCACCTCGCCCTAAACAGATGCGACAAATGAGGGGGAAATCCACTAAACTAATGGTCTTCTCTTCATTCTCATGGCCACTTTCACCAATGATAATCTCATTTTTGATGGTAACACATTGTACAATAGTTTGATCCATTTTGCTAGTCGGCACTTAACCTCAAAACCAAGTATGGCACGTATTCATCAAAACGGTGAATAATAATTCACAAAGTGAAGCACGAATTGGACTTGTCCATTGACAACACTCACAATACTTTTCACATATATCCTACGTCTGATGAAACAACGACCATATTATAGTTTTAAAACAAATTATTAAATCGCAAACGAACTAACATAAACAATAACACTTTCAGGACCAGTGTTGCCGCTTCAACTGATGAATTTTCGGTAGAGGATATCTAGAAAGCCTGGTGTTCGGACTTATACCTCTTTAAGTTCAGAATAATAATAGTAAATTCATCAATTCTAAGAAACAAATTATTACACATTGATCCGAGCTTTAAAGAAATACTTTTTATATCAAACTTTTACCAAATTTGTTCCAACCTTTACGTTCTCGCTGTATATTTGCTTTAACGATGTTCAATTTTTATTCGAATATAAAAATATATTATTCATAATTATCCCATGAATGAAGTGTTCATCATGAATTATTTCATATCTAGAGGTGGGATTTTGTGAACGAATAAGCACAATTTTGTGGATAATGCACATTTTATAATGAAGTGAATATCTCAAATGAACATTGCATAAGTAAAATTTGGTTTACTGAATATATGGTACATAATTCATAATCCTCTTTTCCCGTTTCATATAGTGGTGCATGGTCATTGTCTGTTAACTGTCGTCACATGTGACAAAGATTTTCAAAATGTATGCCTCTTATAATGCATAAAGTTGAAAATTCAAACGCATCAATTATAAAATGTCCACTATGTGAAATTATGCACTACGAAATGGGTAAACCATCACATCGAATACTCACAGCCAATTGCACCGACTTTTTCTTATGAGACCATTAACAAAGGGACTCTTTAAGTAAGGTAAGGGTTTATTAATGTCTGTTCAATAATCTCTTGAGCTATGGTGCAATAGCTGCAGTGCGTTAAATGACCATTGATGGCCCTATAGCTAAATGCTCCCATAAGAAAAAGTCGGTGCAATCGGCTGTAAGACTTTTAAGGCCAATGTTGCCGTTTCAGCTGAATAATTTTCGGTAGAGGATGCCTACAAACCCTGATGTTGGGACTTTATACCTACTTGAAAGTTAGAGTTGAAAATAATAATAATGAATTTACCAAGAAATGAATGTTTATATAGGGAATTGAAGCACACAACAAATAGTAATATAAGAAAACTATAAAGAACAATGCCACTTCGATGAAAAAACATCAGCAGTTGGATCAGATCATTTTTTTTATAATGATGAAATATGCTTTTATATCTGTGTTGATTTTTTTATATGGCTGATATTTTTCAGGTGGGTATTAGTTAATCGGGCAGACTTGATTCCGGTGAAATATAAAGTTTTTTTCAATATTGCTTTTGAATTGTATAGTTTTCAAATGATTGTCTTGTCTAGTGAGATAATTAGGGCTAACAGCACTAATTTCGAGTTGTAAGTCGAAATAAGTGCTAGTTTCGAGTTACAATTCGAAATTTAAGGAAAAAAATTGCAGAGATATTCGAAGGAAGATTGTTTGACAAAAAAATGTAGAACTCGACACAACGGAACATTTATTTGTTAGTGAGAGTACAATTATCAAAATGTAACTTAGCATTAGATTTGTTGCTGTTCTCTACTATATAGAAGATCTATTACAACGCATAAAATTCATGATCTTTGTGGTGTTCTTGATGAAAATTCAAGTATGGTTCTATAGTATTTTGATTGCTACGATCGGTTATTTTCAGCTATTGTTGTTTTTCTACACCACTTTTTGCAATTGCTTAAGCATTTGATCTATTTGAGTGATTCATCTTTTTGTCATTCTTCACATCCCAATTTCTTCCAACAGGTACATTATCGTACCATTTGTCAGTTTCATTTCTCGAGCGAGTTGGAATTCAGACTTTAAAGTCAGAAACTCGAGAAGAGAAGTCGAAATCATGGAAAAATAAAATTTAAAAGAGGTTTGTCACGTCCGTCGATTATAAAATATTCGAAAATGGACAAAACAAGTGACTTATTGGTTTCTGACGTGTATATGAGAAAATATATCGAAAATTCATGTTGAAGTACTCAAGTGATCCATACTTTCGAACAATTCACTAAAAATCGGTGGGATTTCAATGGAAATAATAGACCGGTGGATCCACGTTAAAATCGGTACATCTACAAAAAATCAGTAGCAACGGCAACGCTGTTCAGGACGAATGCGCATCCAGTGTGATCGCTACAACCCGTGATACCTTCACAGCAGTGGTATAGCAGTTCATGTGCGTAGCATGAGAAGGGTGAATGGAAACTCTAACTCTGGTAAGTCAATAGCCACTTGCTTTGAAATACATCAAGTAGGTAACGGTAATCATATTCTACCAATCAAAGGCAATTGCCTGGGATCGGTAGTGCTTAATATTCGTGATGGTTTTTTGCACGGTCCTAGTATTTCCCACCTAATAACTGAAAAATAGAAAGCGACGTTTGTATATGAGGCAATCCATATCACGTGATACAAGATGGTGGTTATTGACAAACAAACTGGCATTCGCCATAGTATTGCTAGTCATTTGTTTTTTATAAATACATTTTGAATTTCTGACTAATCGTCCGGTCAAGTTAGACAATTTAAATAACAAAATTCCGACAGTGCCAAATTTTGGTAAAGACAAGTATACAGTACCTTCTAAGATTGATGGATTTATTTACAAACAAAAAGGATACTTTATCAATAAAAACAATGCATGTCAATTTTTAATATGTACTCCCAATCTATCACAAACAAAGTGGAGATTTTAAATATATATATTCACAGAGTCATTTTTATCATGTACTATGCTCTACTGAAACTTGGCTTGGGAGTGAACTGCTTCCCATTATAGGTTAAAATAAATATGAACGTTTTTATTGCAGACCAAATCTTGAACATTGGGGAGTTGCAATAAATGTGCATAGAGCTATATATAACAGCTGAAACTATTGATGTCAAATGTTACTGTCGTGAGGTTGAGGTGAATTTACCGCAGTTTTGGTATCGAATGTTTCAGTGATTTGTCTATACAGGTCAGGAAAAAGGAGATTTCTGAAGTCAATGGAAGCATTTGAACAACATTTAGCGAATCTAAGTACCAAATTGAAAAATATTATAATTCTTGGAGATTTCAATGTAAACTTTCTGAAAGTAACCCAAGAAAAAAATGTTCTCACAAATTGCTGTAACTCTTTTAACTTTGAATATTCAACAGTAGAGCCAACGCGGATAACAGATACATCAGCGACCTATCTTGATAATATTCTCATGAATTTCAATCAATTCGAACAGGCAAACGTCATTAAGGAAAAAATATCAAATCATTATGGTGTAGACATTCAATTAGAGGTAAATAACCTGAAAACTACAGTAACCCAGTCTCTATGTCGGCCAATAACAGAATTGGGTAAAGCAGAATTCAGAAACATCATAAACAATATAAACTGGTATGAATATTGTTAAAGAAATTTCTAGCGCCGACCCTGTCGCTTATAAATGCAAATTAGTGTGAAGGTTCGACGGAAGATCGTTTACGAGAGATGATGCGTCAATTGTGGAGTGTCTGAGGTTGGTGATGTGTTTATAAGCGTTTCTTTTCAGAAAAAAATGTAACGAGATTCAATCAGGAAATAACTAAATGTTTAACGGCTCAGGAATATACTCAGTTACCAATCTCAGATATTGATACCAAATTTAATGCGTTTTTATGTATGTTAGAGAAGAATATTGAAATCTGTTTTCCATTAAAGTTGTCAAAACATCGACAGAGTAAAAAGTGGTTGACTAAAGGTATTCGCGTTTCATGTAAACATAAGAGGCAACTGATAGCTTTTTGTAGAAACGTCAGAAGTGACGTGCTGAATTAATTCATCAAAAAATACTCCTATATATTGAAAAAAGTGATTGCCGCTGCAAAAGTTCTGTCTGTTGAGCAAGAAATAATGTTGAGCGATAACAAAACAAAAACAACCTGGGAAATTATTGATAGAGAAATCAATAATAAAAAAATGAGGAATGCTCCATTCGAGTTCCCAAATGGGGTCGACCGTAGTTCATATATTGATAGGTTCAATAAATATTTTCTTGAAGTTATTGAGGTGGACAATAATTTGAATGAGACCAAAATCGTAGAATATCTGAATAATTACAGCCAGCCACACAGCTCATCCTTTTCCATGGTTCCTACTGGTGAAAAAGAGATTATATCGATAGTCCAGGAAATGAAATCCAAGAACTCAGCTGGCTGGGATAATATTTCTTCGAAAATGCTTAAAAAAAATTTAATTCTATTTGCACTGAACTTGTGGTGCTTTGCAATGAATCTTTGAATCAAGGCATATTTCCAACTTGTTCAAAAAAATCTCATATGGTCCCTCTGCTCAAGAAGGGAGATAAAGATAAGTTGGAAAACTATAGACCAATATCCCTTTTATTGACTATTTCAAAACTCTTGGAGAAGTTAATGTACGTGAGGTTAATGTCTTTCATGAAGTCAAATAATTTTTTGAGTTCCTGTCAGCATGTCTTTCTGCCTGGAAAATCAACCATTACGGCTTTCCACAAAATCACCACAGATCTCATTTCAAACGTTGATAAAAAATTACTTACGGTTGGTATCGCATGCGACTTCTCCAAGGCTTTCGACAGCGTAAACTTTGAGATTCTATTAAATAAGTTGCAACATTTTGGCATTAGGGGGATTGCTTATATCTGGATTCGTAGTTATTTAAATGGGAGAGAGCAGAGAGTCACAGTTTCGGCGGAAAACAGTGAAAAAATACTCTCTGAATGGGGATCAATTAGAAGCGGTGTACCCCAAGGATCTATATTGGGGCCTCTGCTTTTTCTTATTTTTATCAATGACCTTGCTATAAATTGTGGAGGTGCTATGCCAGTGATGTACGCAGACGACTCGCTTTTTATTATCAACAGTGCTGGGTCTAATTCCCTGGTTGAGAAAATGAACATATGCCTAGAAAATGTTAGGGAGTGGTATTCTGTAAACAAAATCAAAATTAATTTCGAGAAACCATTTTTTATTCCATTTGGTAACACAAATATCAACGATAAGAATACGAAAATATCCCTCAAATCAGTTGAAACTGTCAAATAGAATAGAATAGTGTTTATTTCGCTTCGTTAGTTACAAAAAAAAACAAACACATAGAAGACGTCTCACAGAAGTTCATACTTGTTTGTGAGGATTACAAATATTAAAATGTTTCATAATATAAAAAGGTATTGATAAACTGAACTAAGGAGATACAAATATTAAGTAATTTGACAGTTTAAAATAGTATGATATGTACATATTATATAGAGTACGAGACAGAGAAGGCTAAGTTCATATTTCACTAGCATGAGATTCAAGTTTCATGATTACAACTGTTTTTTTTGTCTTATGTTATTAAATTATGGACATCCTCTCTAGGTAGGTTTTTGTTATAAAAGTGACTAGTTTACTTTTGAATTGGTTGATATTTGGTATTTGTTGAATTTCCGAAGGTAAGCTGTTTTATAGTTTCGGACCCAGATACTGATAACATTTCTGACCCACCGATTTGTGCATCTGAGGACATTGGAACTGTTTGCGACGCCTGGTACCATAATCATGGGTGAGTGTCATTAACAAATTCTTGTGTTTGTGCTGTCTTGTATTACAGTTTTTGTAATATAATTGTCTTATATCTAGTAATCCCGATTCTTCATATAGTATATCACTTGGATATCTCAAATGCCTTGGTTTTCAGCTGGATCGTTTTTTTTTCTTGGAAAAAACATATCAAATCAACTAACATCAAATTGAGCCGAGCCTGCTATAGTCTACGTGCCTTGTCTTCTAGACATATTAACGAAAATGTACTGAAAACGGTTTTCTTCGCAAATTTCATGTCCCACTTGTCATACGGTTTGATTTTCTGGGGAGTGAGCACTGACAGGGAATCCTCTTTCACTTTACAGAAGAGAGCAATAAGAATAATCAGAAGATTGAAAAGAAGAGAATCCTGCAAAAATCACTTTATAGAAATGAAAATCCTCACCATGCCCTGTCTATATATATCTTGAACCTATTAGTATTTGTTCACTCAAATAAAGAACTGTACTATTTCAGTACCTCACAAACCAGACAATGTTCAAATACGATCATCTTGCATTCTATATGGGTGCTAAAGCTATATATAATAAGCTGCCTTCATCACTTAAAAATGAAAACCTTCGAACATTCAGAAAAAAAAAACAAAAAATATTTTATGTAAGCTTAATATTCCACTTCTGAATATTTTCATGATACAAATTTCTTGTGATATTGGTTCCGTCTCGTCCTCTGAAATATGTTTGTATTTTTCTCAACACGATTTTTATATTACTTTTTCACTCAGAGTTTTTAGTATAGAGCGTTGAAAAGTTAACGGAGCAGTTTAAGGAGGTTCGATAGTCGGGACTTGGTGGGGGGTGAAAAAGAAGGACAGAGTAACAGAGCGCGAGCTGGCGAGAAAATATCTGGCAACGCTGTCCGGCGCCCAGTCTGAGAGCAGATGCGGCTGTTTTTGTAGCGTCAGTGTTACAATTCAAAAACGTTTATTCGCGTATCGCGTAGTAAATGAATATGTCTGAGAATACTGAAAATAGTTTTCGCTGGAAAGGCAAATTTGTTAAAGAAAAAGTGCACCGCGCAATGCAACAACGTGTCATGAATGAGGTAGCAGGATTGTCTCGCTGAAATACATGGCCCAGCAAATGCAATGCCTACATTGCAAAGAATTTTTATTATTACAAATTATCGAAGGAGAAACTCATCATGGTCTAGCATCTATTTTCTGCATACGCTGTCAAAAATGCCTGAAAGTGACAACAGGGAAAAATCCGTCACGAAGTATTAATCGATGAAAAGTTTGAACCTATCACTTGTTTTAATTACATTTTCTTCTTTCTAAAAAATATTCACATCTCATTAATGTTGATTGATGTCGACAATTTCTATTTACAACGCTGCGTCTCAAGTCAGAAGAGAACTCACAGAAATGATATTCGCAGAAGAAAGATTAACATTCCGTTACGAAAAACAAAATGATTGACAAAAAATAAATGGTTTTTGACCTTGAAAACACAAAATAAACTGAAAGAATTCCGAAAGAACAACAATAAAATATTATTATGGCAAATTAGCAAATATTCAACAGAAAACAACTACTTTGCGAGATAATATCCCGACGGCTATTGAAAAACAACTGATGAGTGTGCATCTGGTTATAAGATAGCACTGTGTAATGAGCTTCACCCATTGCGTGCCCATTTCTCTCATTGGTTTTATTCTCATTATTATTTTCGGTAGAACACAGACGATTATCATCGTCTGTGAGAATCTACCCTGTACTGACGATGGTCAACGACACCAAAACCAGTATACAGATAATTTCTCTGCCTCAAATGTCAAGGTCAAAGCATTTGCAAATTGCGAGGTTTGTAGAAACTTCTTAGAAACAGATATTCTGAATATTCATCAGTTGTAATTAAGTGACCGTCGGGGTATTATCTCTGGAAGTAGTAGTTCTCCATTGAATATTTGCCATAATCCTATTGTAATGGTGATTGCGCATTTGGATTAATCCAAACTCTTTGTGCTCTATGTGTGGTTTCTGAATTTAAAAAGACTACAGTGCATCTTGAACTCGAACGTAATGTTTGATGATAACAAAAAATCGGCAGTGATGCAATGAAACAGGTGCAGGGTGTAGCTGCAATAGGTACAGCGCCTGACCGATAATGAAAGAAATAATGTTCTAATAGAGGCGGCTCGCTTTGTAATTCAATAAAAACTGAAAAACATTTCGGATGTCCCGATTCATCATTATTATTCCCACCATAATATGAAGTATAATAATATATTTTACATATTGGTGTTTCTCCATTTTCCTCTTCTCTTTTGCTTTGGGCTTAAAATGCCGCCCCGAGGCGACCGACTCACGTACCTGACCCCTAGCGCCGGCCCTGGTTATTCGCACCGCCGAGCAGCTGTTCGGTTTGAGCGTAGCGCTGTTGCCAACACTTTCGAATCACCTACACTTTTCTCATAATTTCATTAATTATTCTTTAAAATGATCGGCAAGGTAAAATCAAATTGGGTGGAAAATGATCGTTGATTGTTGGGCTATCCACTCATGCTAAATTCATTTTGTTTCCTGCATTTTTCAATCTGCAGTCACGAAAAATGTATGAGAAATTGGACTTCTCCCATAAGAGCCCATGTTAAAATACCGGATTTCAACAACCATTTACTCAAAAAATCATTCGGTAAGAAATATTAAAAAAAATCGTACATTAATCTATATTCATTGGGTAACTTGTATACCAAGTTTCATTCGGTTCTGTGCATATGTCTGTAAGTATCGAACCTCCTTAAGTGGTTGTATTGTATTGTTACGAATCTCGTAGCGCCGGCCCTGACGATCATAACCGCAGGGGTCGAAATGCGAACGCCATTTTTGCAGAAACTCTCGTCACGCCTGGAATATTCGATTACCGAGATTTGACTCGAAAATTCTCCATAGGCGTACGCAGGTATACAAGCTGACGCTTCATCGCGAAGGGGACAGTTATTCAGCAGAGTTATTCAGAGCTAAGTGGAGAGAGCTTTGTTATTGCTAAGTGTGGAAGTCGAAGGAGAGAATTTCTATTACAGACAGTTTATCAGAGTGTTTAGTATAGAGCGTTGATAAGTTAGCGGAGCAGTTTAAGTGATTGTAACAATATTATATGTAAAACGATCCAAACTCTTTAGCAGAATTTTTATGTGACACATTGAAATAAGCAGTGCACAAAGCTCTTCCTTTAAAAACATCAGAAATAAAGATATCAAAGTAAATTGGTTTGATAGTTGGTGGGGAAAAATGAGAACTGATCTTAAAGATTAAAAAAAATGTGGATGGGTACAGGAAATCTATCTCTTAAAGTAGAGTATAAAAAATTCAAAAGTCAATACAAAAAAGCGATCAAAGATGCAATTTCAAAATCCTCAAATGTTTTTTCTTGTCTAAAAAAAACTCAAAAAGTATGGATCCGTAATATATTAGTCCAACAATAATCAAAATAGTGAGCGATAGGATGATCAAACCCATAGTGCATTTGATTAATTCGTTTCTCAAATGGTGAGTTTCCAGATGTTTTGAAGATTTGTAGAGCTACACCATCCACAAACAAGGTGATAAAATTGATTGCTCGCTGATTATCTTGAAGCAGGAGGATATATTAACGAAAGACAGTATGGTGTCAGAAAGTTATACTCAACTGCTCAGGCAGTTACGGACATCGTTCGTACTATATCAAAAAAATAAAGACACAGGAATATTAACCAGGGCTGCGTTATGTGATTAAGTGAAAGCTTGATAGTGTATGCCACATGATTCTAAATAAGCTAAAAAAATAGGGAATAAGAGGTTTAGCATTGAATTTGTTGAAATCTTCCCCAACCGATTTAAGACAATATATTATTCATAACAACATATAACATTAAATTCATAATTTATTTATATTATACATAAAAGATTTGCCCTTGTATGTTGACACTGCGGACACATTTCTTTATGCAGATGATTCCTTATTTATAGTCACATCTAGAAGAAATAACCAAAGAAACACAAGAAAAATTTGAACAATACTTCAATGCGAATGTGTTATGTTTGCACAAAGATAAAACTTAAATAACAGAACTAAAGACGAAAGTGACAATAGTGTGCGCCTACTAGGTTTCCATGTAGACAGCGATCTGAACTGGAAAACACACATCATTGAAATTAATGAAAAACTCTCCAAAGGTCGCTTCGCTCTAAAGAGAATGGGGAATATAGTAAGCAGAGATGTTCTCAGAATCGCGTACTTTGGTATAATTCGGGTTCATTTGCGGTATAGAATACTACTTTGGGGTTCAGTACAAGCAGCAAATGACGTTTTTACGAACCCATAGCAACGTCAATATTTCTACAAATATTCATTGTTCTCTGCCGTATATTCGATATTGAAGCAGGTTCACTTTTGCACACCTTTCGCTTCAAATATACCCATAAAAAAGTCTAAAAGAGTCAAATATGGTAAGCGGGGGGCCATTCCGTAGGACCTCGATGGCCAATCTAACGAGCATGGAAAGTATTACCCAAATAGTTTCTTACTTGTCTGGAGTAACGTAGTGGTGCTTCATCTTGTTCGAATAATAATATCCATATTGAATTCATTAGGATTCACTTCAACATTTAGAGGATCAACAATATTTAAATACAGTTTCCCTGTTTTTCAATTGACTATTTTGGAGATAGTAACGTGGTGTTAAATCTAAAACTAAAAGAGAATATTTGAACAGAACAATGATGTTCATTGTACTGACATTTTTTTTCTTTTTTCATGAAAAAAAAATAACCTACCAAACATTATCGGGTTGTTGAGATAGCCATATGGCAGATAAAAACGAATATTTCTAGAAATATCTATATTAATGTGTTTCTATTCAGGAAAATATTAAATGTTTCGCCATTTTGGAGTAGGTGAAGACATGACTTTATTTTCTAGAGTTGTGAAGTATTAGACAGGAGCTTCAAATGTATCACAAGACCCCCCCTTTCCATTCAATATCATTTTTTCAGTTGGCGCTCAGTAGCCATCTTGAAATTTTCATCCGTCAATTTTACTTCAAAATATAGTATTTTTGCATCAATTTCATAATCCCAAGTTTTAATTTTTGGAGTTGACCCGTTTAAATAATGAAAGGGGGGCGAGACATTAAAAAGAAGCACTCTAGAAACTATTAGAATAAATTGTTCTTATTACCCAGCCAACACATCTGTGACATGACATCCCTGCGATGTCACTATCAAGTAACACTGAGACATTACTTTTGTTAGGTCGCTGCGATGTACACATTTGGCATGTAACTATTGCGATATCGAGTTGATGTGATATTTGTGACATCCAGTAGATATCGCTCTTATGATGTCCAGTAGATGTCGCTCTTATGATGTCCAGTGTATATAATTCTGGTGATATCTATGAAATATCAATGATACAGAATACAGGCCTGCCAATATTTCTGGATAGGTTTCAGAATATATCCCAAATATTAAAGGCAGAAAGTACGTCGCAGATTGATAGTGAAATAAATCGCAGAGTCATCGCACATCTTGTCGCAATTATGTCGCAAAATTGATATCAATTTTGTCATAAAATTTGTCTCAATTTTGTCACAAAACTTGTCACAATTTCATCACAAAACTTGTTGCAATTTTGTCACAAAACTTGTCGAAATTTCGTCACATAACTTGTCGCAGTTGTGTCACAGGCGATGTCGCCTGTGTGTGACATCGCGACATGTGAGCGACATAAATGCAAGTTCCCTGTGACAAGTTTTGGGACGTCACACGCCTCGTCGTGATATCGCAGGGACGTCTCTGCGATGTAACTGTGTTGGCTGGGTAGCTTCTATGTTTTACTGAGAAGTAGCACAGATTTTTCTCAAGACAATCCTCATTGTTTTTTGATCATTTTTCAAATAAAAAAATAATCTGCGCTCAATAATTATCTTCTCCTTCAATAATTTTCTGTGTGAACATCAAGAGGAATTTTTGTCCTTCTTATGAACCCAACAGATAACGACACCCACGACTTCCCGTATCAATCTGAGCAGCTCACAAACACCACTAAATAAAATAAGCACTGCTAACGCGGTTTAGCAATACACAACTTGGCGCCCAACATGGGGCTAGAACCAACGACCCTGAGATTATTAGTCTTATGCTCTACCAGTTTTCACCAACTGGAAATCCAATTTTCAATGGCGGAAGGTTACGTTGAAAATTCTATTCATGGGACTAGCTGATGAAATGAATGTAAATATTCCTCACACTTCCAGATTGGTCGAAGGCTCAATACAAATATAATATTTATTGTTCTTTATTATTGGTCGGGTGTAGAAAAAATAGTGTTTCAATTGATACACTCACATAAACCATACGAAACTCACCTTCGGCTCATTTCGTATCCCGGTTAATGCTCGTTTATTAATAATCGTCTTTATATGATCGTTGCATAAGGCAACTTTCTAAAAAGTGGACAAATTCAAAACAGCCGAAGCTTATATATATATTATATTATCTTGTCACGGAATTCGAATTATCATAATTAGTTTTACTTCCATTTCTTATGTCCTTATAAATATAATATTCGAAAATATATTTTTATTCCTCAGAATTAAACCGCGAGAGAACGATTCTCGATTGACCCTGTATTCGTGTTTCCTTTTTATCGATTCGCGATAAAGGAAATAACCGAAAAACGAATTTCGACGGCCGAGGTACTGAACAGAGTTTATGAAGGAAGGTATCGTGATCGACACACGATTGTGATTTGCGAAATATTTTGGAAAATATCGTTTTACGGATTTATTCGCATTGTTCACTAAACAAGACAGATTTTGGGGTTATTAGGATTGATGAAAACTGATTTGTCTTGAAGTTTATGTTTGACTGAATTAAAGGAAAACGTCTCTGAATGCTCGGGTATTTGCTTTGGAGGTGAGTTTTCTAGAAATTTATGTTCATGTTTTTATAGAATATAAATCTGGCCTTCTGTCCACTTTCAGACGTTTTCTCACGGTACTGTGTCAACTTGACTGTATAAACTACGTGAAATTATGGTATTATACTGGGCGTAATGCAAGACTCAATAGACTGAGGAGTAGATACTTATAGGAAATATCATTAGTGAGCATCCCAAACTTCGTGACTTCGCTGGAGTCTCAGTGATAAGTACCACCTAGTGGATTCGAATCTAATTTTTTTCATTACAACGAGAG
>JAVJAQ010005733.1:0-13364 GCA_032362365.1 Zygogramma bicolorata
CTCTCTCGAGGATTCCTTCTTCGGCTTCAGTATCCTCAATAGAAATTTCCTCGTACGATTCAGATCATTGGTGTAAAACACTTCGTAAAAAAATCCTCGAATCTCCTGACCTCTATCCTCAATGGAAAATCGAAAAAGATATAATTTATAAATTCATACCTCCTAATCTTCCAGTCAAAACGAATTTTCCAGATTGGAAAGTTTTAGTACCTAGAAAATTCCGAACTAAGGCTATCGAGTCCTGTCATGATCCAGTAACTTCCGGTCACTTCGGTTTTCGGAAAACTTTAGCTAGAGTGCAAGAATTGTACTACTGGCCAAAGATGTCACAAGATGTCTTGAAGTACGTACGGAAATGCGAGGTGTGTGGGTCTCAGAAAGATTCAAATTCTTCTCGTATGGGTTTCATGGGTGGCGAAAAAAATGTTCAATACCCATGGCAAATTATTTCAGTAGATTTGATGGGTCCATTCCCAAGATCTTCCAAAGGCCATACCCATTTGTTGGTTGTTGGTGATTGGTTGACCAAATACACACTCTTATGTCCTTTAAGGAAAGCTACTGCACTGAATGTAGTTAACTTCATTGAGAACAACGTGTTTTTAGTTTTTGGAGTGCCACAGTTTATTTTGTGTGATAATGGCTCCCAGTTTGCTGGCTCCATATTTAAAAAATTAATTGATAGTTATCAAGTGCAAAAAATCTGGTTCACACTGTAACTTTGTAGAAAGGAACAACAAAACAATAGGTACAGCCATTAGGTGTTATGTTGATAAACACACCAACTGGGATAAAAATCTTCACCAAATCCAACATGCTATTAACACTGCTAAGCACGAAGTTACAGGTTACTCTCCAACCTATTTAAATTTCGGAAGACATGTCCCATTAAGTGGAAAATTTTATGGTTCAATTGAATCTACTGAAGATCTTGAAATTTCTCCAGGCGATCGCGATTCGTACGCTTCTGAAATGAAGTGTCTCAATAATGTTTTTGATGAAGTTAGATCGAGGTTACATTCATCATATTTACGCAATGCTAAAAAATATAATTTACGAAAAAGAGAATATTGTTTTCAAGAAGGAGATCGGGTGTGGCGAAGGAATAAAATTTTGTCAGACGCCGGAAATAAATTTTCATCCAAATTAGCCCCCAAATATTTATTATGTACCGTAAAAAGAAAAATTTCTCGTTTAGTATATCGATTAGAAAACGCTGAAGGTATTGATATAGGGGAATGGCATATAAAGGATCTCAAACAATATTTTGGATCCAACTCGGACGTTTCCGTTGGTTAGATTTCTAGTTATTTTCTAGTTGTTTACTCCGTAGTTTTATGCTACTAGTTTCGTTGTAACATAAATATTATTTCAGATAATTTTTTCACACTATAATGTGAAAGAAGGTGACTGCAGCACCACACTGAGTAGTGATGGGGTATATACTTGTATGTTTGATTTGAAATATTTTTTTATTATGCTTGTTTGGTATGAAAACCTAGCAATAATTTGTGTTGTATAGTTTTTTGTATATAAGTTTTGGTAGACAATCCCGATACATGACATTCCCTATTTTGACCTTACCGATTATGACTCCTTTTAGGACGAGTGGTACGCGAAGATACCGAACCAAAACATAAATGTGTCGATTAATCACATGAAATAATCTAGCTTGCTAGATGATTTAATTTCGAAGGGGGGTGGTGTAGCATTTTTTTTTTGGGATACGATAATTGAATATTCTCACATTTTCTACCACAGCGTCATTTAAATAGTGGCTATTTTTGGTTCGTGATCAGCTTATTAGTGCGCGAAAACCCTGTAGATATTTATCATTCTAACAATTCCTCATATTATACTCGATAAAGTATCCTTTACCATCAGTAAACTACTTTCACCTATTCTCTACAAGAGGGCACTGTAGGTATGTTCTTCATATTTAAATTTCTCTTCAAATTCCAAGGAAACAAAAAAAGTGTTCACCTTATAAAAATACACTTCGATATTCTCCAGTCTTTTGGAAGTGATGTGATATTCCGTCTTGGCAAACGCCTTTTCGAGTTATTAGCAAACTGCTTTTACGCAATACCTTAATTGGATCTGTTCATTGCTAATAAACTAAACTTTGTCAATCACTTCTAATATTTCAATTGGTTTAACACCTATCCAATTGTTTGTGCCATTGATTGAACTCCTGGGAAAGGGGTAAGAATTTCTTTCTTTTGTTTTTCAATATGGGAGTTAATATTCCTATTTTTTATCCAATTTTTCTCGTAGGTTCTATTGGAGCATAATCAAAGCTTCTGTTTTGTATACCTTCACGGAATAAGGGGCTAATATTTTGAACAAATCGTTGGCGAATTTAACCTGCCTGATTCCCTTCACTTTGGTATCCTTCGAATACTGGGTTTGGAAATCCAACAATTCTTTTACCACATCGAAGAAACAAACCGTTTTGTCGTTGAGGACTTCAAGAAATCAACCTTCGCTGGAAAATAAGGCCAGAGCCATTTTTTTATTATTTTCTGAAATTATTTGGTTAACTTTATTTTTTTTGACGTTATCTTACCTACGTCACTCTTGTACACTTATTTAAAGTTGCAGTTCCTGCCTACCTTTATATGTATATTGATAATTTTGATTTTTCACATGGTAGTTTCATCGAAACAAAACTGCAAATGAAGCAGACATAACATCCTTTTTGTAAGGCCAAACATAGTACTATGCGAAAGCTAATTTGAATCACGAGCCTGAAACCTGATTAAAAAAAAATCTTTACCATCAAATTTTATAGGCAATGGGTAATTTAGAAATCAGGTGGCGCTCAATATCTTCACTTTTCTTTCATCATAAAAAATAATAACAAGAAGTTTCCTCCAACTCACGACCTCAAAGCTCCCAGACGAAGAGCACCGGTGCTGTGTAACAAAAATACGTTACAGGTTTCAATGAGGTAAATTTTATAGACAATGAATGTTGAAACCGATAACACTGCGGAACATGTCTAGGACATCTGCACGGATGGATTCAAAACGAGTAAAGGCTCAGGAAGCAGTGTTCACTCACGATTTCCTAACCTAAATATGCCATAATTTGCCAGGGTATTCGAAACCGAGCTCACAGGAGTGACCATGAAAATAAAATAGCCAGAACAAGTATAGATGGTAAAACTGTCCACATCATCACCAGTATCAGGCAAGTAGTACTTCTCGAAGTAACTGAGTTGAACCAAGGAGAGTGCCACATTTGGAGATAATTAATTCACCTACTCTCTAACCAAGAATGTTGCCTGATTCCAACCCGTCGGACCTGTCATGACGGCATCGGCATCCCCTCAATGCAGAAACAGCCCAGAAATATCTGTCAATTTCTGGGGAGTATCTCCGCATAACAACATCACTCTTTATTTTTTAATTAGTCCGACGTCGAGGATATACGTATTATGTGATGCCGAGCAAGGTTAATGATATCTCGGGAGATTGTCACGATGACAACTCCTCAACTTGATCATGTTGAAGTAGATGAAAAATCTCTCAACGAAACACACAAAAATAATGAGCTGTAGCGATGACTTTTTTATTGTAACTGTCGCACAATTATTAACAACTGAATTAGTAAAATTCATGTAAACAAAATCAACATATACAATGTGGTCAATAACAAATTATGAGAATGGTTTTTCAACACCTTCCCTCATTGAATAATTTCTTCAACCCCATTGCTTGTCGTAAAATGTCCAATCTCGGCTTGAAGAGAGGTTTGGTGAGTGCGTCTGCTACCTGATGATCCGATGCTATTTTTTTAATTGAAATAGCTCCATCTAACACCAACTCCCTTACGAAAAAGTGTCTTATATGTATGTGTTTCGTACGTCTATGATACTCCGGATTCTGAGCCAACCGTATTGCAGCTTCATTGTCGACCATTAACTCTGGCTTACATTCTATGTTCAGGACTTCTTCATACAGACGTTTCAGCCAGATCAATTCACGAGAAGCTTCACTTGCAGCTACTATCTCAGCTTCAGTTGAGGAAATAGCTACTGAGGTTTGTCGTTGGCTGAGCCAAGATATCGCACCTCCAGCATATGTACAAATGACACCTGTTGTTGAACGCCCTGTCGTTTCATCTCCGCCATGGTCAGCATCACTAAAACTCCTTAGGCCATCTTCACTAGTTGTTCTGTACGTTATACCATAATCTATTGTACCTTTTAGGTATCGAAATATTCGTTTCACTTGAATACAATTATGATGGGTATGATTTTCTAAAGATCTGGAAACAACACTGAGTGCAAAAGCAATGTCTGGTCTTGTACCTGTCATTAGATACATGAGAGCCCCAACTGCCTCTCTATAAGGAAAAGTTGTACTCGATTCAATTTCAGATTCCTTCCCTGATTGAATACTCTCTTTTACAATTGGCGTTGAAACGGGATTACAATTTTCCATTCCAAATCGTTCTAAAATTTTTCTTGTGTAAGCTTCTTGATTCAACTGAATAGAACCGTCATTTCTAGTTTTGATTTCTAATCCTAGGTAATAGGAAGCAGGTTTTACTGTCATTTGAAAATCATTCTGCAAGCTTTCCAGAAAAATATTTTTCAATGATTCATTGGTTGTTGCAAGTAACCCGTCATCAACGTACAAGACTAGAATTATCATATCTTGTCCTTGTTTCTTTATGTATAGGCATGGATCTGCATCACTCTGCTGAAAATCAAGCTTCTTTACAGCATCACTGAACCGCATGTTCCAACATCTTGGTGCTTGCTTCAGTCCATATAAACTTTTGTGAAGGCGACAGACTCGATTTGTACCATCTTCGTATCCTTCAGGCTGCCTCATGAAGACCACTTCATCAAGCTCACCGTACAGAAATGCAGAAGTGATATCAAATTGTGTGAGGATCATTTTTCTGCTAGAAGCAATACTCAGAAGAGCTCTTATTGTGCTACCTTTTGCTACAGGACTGAATGTTTGATCGTAGTTTTCACCTTTAATTTGTGAATAACCTTTGATTACCAATCTGGCCTTGAATTTATCTATGGATCCATCCACATTCAGCTTCTTCTTATAAACCCATTTACATGGTATAGCTTTCTTACTAGGAGGTAGTTCTTCCATTACCCAAGTTCGGTTTTCATTGAGCGATTCAATTTCCTTTTCCATCGCTCGAATCCAGTTATCTTTCTCAGGGCAGGAGATGGCTTCTTTGTAAGTGAGTGGGTCTCGAGGTCCACTGATTTCGGTAGCAACAATCATAGCATAATCATCGAAACGAATAGGCTTCCTGATTTCTTCTCTATCTCTTAGCTGTCTTCTGATGGTAATGTCCTCATCTTCTAGAAATGGATCTTCTTTCTCTTCAACTTGTGAGTCAGAGATATCTGGTATGTTTTCAGCATCTGGTTCTGTTGATACATTTTCTTGAGAAACATCTGACATATCGTTCTCAAGAGTAGAATTGGGTACTATTGGACTGATAGAATTAAGTGGTCTATCTTCGTGAAAAATGACATCACGAGATTTTATTAGCCTCTTAGATTCTTCACACCAGATACGATATCCATCATCATTTTCATATCCGATGAGTATACCTTTCACCGCCTTTCTATCCATTTTCTGTCGACATCTTTTTGGTATATGGGCATAGCAGTGACTGCCTATAACCCTTAGATGCTTCAAGTTTGGCTTCTTTTTGAACCATACTTCAAAAGGAGATTTGTCCTTGACATTAGATATACCTGATCGGTTTAAAATATAAACAGCTGTATTGATCATTTCAGCCCATAAGCTTTGATCTATTCGTCCTTCTCTTGCATGCATCAAAGCTCTAGCAGCTTCAACCACTGTTCGATTCTCGCGTTCGGAACAACCATTTTGCTGAGGAGTGTCGGGCATAATGATTCTTTGCCGTATTCCATACTGATTGAGAACTTTAGATATTTCTCTATTTGAAAATTCTCCACCGCCATCAGACAAGAATTCCTGAACGTTGTACCCCATAGCTTTGATTTCTGCGAGTAGAATCTTCAGCTTTTCTACAACTTCAGATTTTTCTTTGATGAAGAAGACATAACGAAATCTACTGAAATCGTCGTTGAATTGCACGTAATACCGGTAACCTGACTTGGACGGGCAGAAAGGTCCACATACATCAGCATGTATTCGTTTTGCAGGAACATCAGCTCTGTCTCTGGTTCCAAACTTCATTACATGAGCTTTTCCATACACACATCCTTCGCAAAGTTCACTGTCCAAATCGACATTTATTCCAAATTCACGTTTCAGCAGGGATTTCACATGTTTTTTATTTTGGTGTCCGAGTCTCTCGTGGTACAATTGCAATATATTCTCACTGCAAACTGCATTTACATAAGCAGTAATTTCAGGTTTGACGATTTTCAGATTCAATTTGTATAATCCTCCATTTCTGTTTCTTGTTCCAACCAAGACAGTCTTATCAGAAACTTTTATTTGGCATGTTTCTGCACTCGAAACAAATATACTTTCTGAGTTTTTATCTTGTGTGGATAAAATAGAAAAAAGATTTTTCTTTATTTCTGGAACATACCATACGTTCGTCATGGCAAAAACCTGTTTTCGTCCATTTATACAAGCTTCTACTCTCAGTGTACCTTGACCTAGAGCTGGGATGGAATCTCCATTTGCTGTAGTAACTCTGTGATTTCCATCGAACGGTGTGTATTCTTCGAACATATCACTTTGGTTGGTAATATGATTGGTAGCCCCATTATCGACAAACCAACTGTCTTTATCACACCTTGAGAACAACACGGTGTTTGTTTCTGCTATGAGAGTTACATTGGTGTCACTGCTAGGTTTATAACATTTTTCTTTTCCTGGTTTCGGAGGTTTACCATCTGATTTCCATTTGAAACACTGTTTTATTTTATGCCCTTTTTGCTTACAATATTTACAAAACAGGTTCTTATTGTAATTTCCGTTGAATTTTCCTCTGTTTTCCAAGAACATTACCTCCTCTTTGACCTCACTTTTGGACGATAAAGCTTTTTCGTATGCACATAGTTGATTGGTTAAACTGTCAATTGTCCTATCGTTCTTCGACATTAACATCCAACTTGACTTGAACGAAAAATACTCTGGAGGAAGAGTTTCTAAAATCTTGCAAATCAGCAATAATTCTGGCAGATCACACTTACAGGTATTTCCATTGACAACTTTATCCTTGGTAATTTCATTTTTCAGACTATTCCAAAGATTTTTGAGTTTGGATATATGAGATGGAATATCATCTTCAGCCAGGCGTTTATAGCTGAAGAATTGCATACATGTATCATAAGTTTTGTCCTCAACATTGCCATCATACAGTCTGTGTAATTCTTGCCATACTTCACGAGCCGTTGTGTATCTCATCACTTTTTCGAGAGTTTCTTGAGTCATATTCACTGTGAGGATGAGTAGGGCATGACTATCTGCTTGAACGAAGTCCTTCGAGTCTTTTGCATACTTTGTTTTCTGAGCTTGAGTTGCATCTTCTGGTAAGGGATCAGGTAAAGTTAACTTTCCTTCAACTACCTCAATGCCGCCTTGAATGCTCCTTAACAGTATGTTGCATTTGTATTTCCATGATGACCAGTTGGACTTGCCTTCAAGTAATCCTATTTGTACCTTAGTTGCATCCATAGTGCTTTTGGTAGAGCTTGGATTCAGTCGAACAAATTATTGCTTCAGATCACTTGTCAATGTCAAACTTTTTGTCAGCAAACCAAATTGAACAATTTTTGTTATTTGAAGACTCCTTTTGAAGACTAGGCCCTTCAGGCAAGGGAACCACGCTCTGCTACCATGTTGAAGTAGATGAAAAATCTCTCAACGAAACACACAAAAATAATGAGCTGTAGCGATGACTTTTTTATTGTAACTGTCGCACAATTATTAACAACTGAATTAGTAAAATTCATGTAAACAAAATCAACATATACAATGTGGTCAATAACAAATTATGAGAATGGTTTTTCAACAGATCATACTAACACTATTAGTTCCCTACCACTGAAATATATATCTCAGTTACTCTAGACAATAAAATTGTATTGGATAAAACAGTCTAGTGTTCTACTTCAATCTTACGATATTTCATACAGCCATTAGGAATACATTAGTATCAATACCATCCATTTTCCTTTCAAATTGAATGAGATAGCAGAATGACAATTTTATATTGCTCGGTTATGGGCACATGAGCAACTTCAATAAAGTAAACTTCGACTGGTCATTACTCTCCACAATACGCCACAAGTCTAGCGATACACGTATTCGATTTTAACATCTTTGTCTAATAGCTCCCTTTATAGGACTCTCCATCATTCAGCCTCTGGTTGACAATGAGCCATTGTGTGATATAAATCTGGTTTGGCGGTGGAACTCTGAAATACGTCCGTTGGATAGTTTGTAAATCTGCGAGCAGGTCGATATATCAAGCGTGCGCTGGTCGAACACGGAGATACTTATGGTCTATTATTTTGCACATGGTTTATGCACTGAAAATAAGCAACCCACGCTCTCCATAGTCATGTCAGGGAGGGCCCCTGGCGTACTTCGAACTTTACGATCCTACTCATCGGCCGCCGGACATAAAAATCAACGCTCTCACTCTCTATGAATAACTCCTTAACTCATTACAGTTTTGGTTCAGTACACATTATATTTCAATACCCTCTGCACTGACATTTCAGTTCACGAATAGCCACTGGAGTGAAGAATGTTCCGACTATCGTAACTTTCATTCAGGCGTGGTGTACAATTTTTCATGGAAATGAGAAGGGAGAAAATTGTTTGATCCCTATGAAGCGGAGAAAACAGCCAACTTAAATATTTTGTCTTTTCACAATCATTCGGCAATGTACCTATTCTTAACCTTTTTCCAGATTGTGAAGTGAGCGATTGTTAACTCAAAAAAAAAAGACGAGGTTAGAAAGAACCGTTCCGATTACTTTTGACACTTTTCGACCTCGTCTCATCGTTTATTCGAAACATCAATCTACTCATCGGAATTAACGAAGTGTTGAGATTCATGGTAAAGTTTGTATCAATATGGTTGAACAAAACTAGCTAACTCTGGCGCAATATCACTAACCACACACTATCTCAGTACCGAAACGAACAGAGAAGATAAAGGTACTCACTTTCTCCCTCGAAACCCTGATTCCCTTTATAAAAAATTGCTCTGTTCCCAACAATAAAACGTTACCACTTCATCAGACATTGTCCTAAGTACAGCACCAGAAAATATTTTAGTAAGCGATAAAAACATTACTCATTTGTGGAAATCATAGTGATACATAACTGAGGTTTGTGATATTATCGGTATGTCAAACACATTCATTTGGAACGAAGCCAAAATATAAAATATTTCCACTTGTACGTAGATGAATGGCATTCACAAATAATGACATTTTTTGGGAGCTTCATGAAGTCCGTCTATTTGCAATGTCTATTTTATATTTATATTATCCCTTTGATGAACAATCTTGGGTGTGCGCCCAGAAGGCAGAGTCTTGTGCGGGCAAGGGTCGGCCAATTATTTTGGGCGCCGAAGCGCTCTGTAGTGTCTTACTGATTTTACGGTAGAGCATTTGCTACCATGTCTACAGTGGGGAAAAAAAAAAAATCCACAGCGCTACCGGGTTATACAATTGAAAATAATCTTGCAAATATTTATTTTTCGTTGATTCATATGTGAAATGAGGATACTTGTTGGATTCATTTTGTTCGTAACACAAATTGTGTAATAAATGAATGATTTTGATGGAATCGGCTACAAATCTTGGCAAATGATAATATTTCTCCCTTGAGAAAAAGCTTATCTCGGCCTTCTCCCTCGGTAAACAATATTTTTTGAGGAAATCGATTAATTTTCCGCCTCTGCAACTCTAAGAGACTTCGATTTGAAAATACATCAGAAACTCATCAGTTGATCACTAAAGGTTATATCCACCTAGCAGGACGATTTTTTTTATCGAAACCGTCATTTTTCTTTGAATGTGTTGACAACATTGGCTATATCACATAATTAAAAACTGCCAAAAATACTTCATGGGAACTATAAAGATAATGTTTCGAGCATAAAAAATAGTTTGAGAATATAATGAAATTAAATAAAATGACAAAAAATGAAAAAATAAGAAAAAGGTTAGTATTGATTTGATGAAATTCTAAAGTCATATTCAAACATAACAAAACGAAATGAAAAAAAAATGAACAAATTAAATAAAACCCATATTCGAAATTGAAATCAAAGAAAATGTGGAAGAAAACTTTCGCAATGATATATGAAATTGAAATATTGATAATGAAATAGAAAACTGAAAGATACACGAAGAAATTGCAATGTACTGAATTGAATAATTAAACATTTGTATCAAAAGTAGCGGTAGATTTCGGAATGGTTGAGTTGAGAATATTCATTCTGATTGCCAACAATTATCTTCTGGCGGTAAGGCGTTATCGATGACTTGTATCGCCCATATGGCAAAGTAAGGCATTGGACTGCAAATTGGTAATGTTGTTTCTACTTTCAATGAATTATTCATCAAATTTTGATCATCCTTCATCGCTATAATAATGCTATGTGCAATATGTTTTCAAACTAATGGAGGAATAATGTTGTAACTAACACATGTCCAAATGGTCTTTTCCGCTTCCGCATCTAGATCAACTGCCCTCCCGCTTCATATTATAATTTTGCGTAGAAGAAAAACAGGACACTTCTCTATGACCGTATACGAGGTATGGTTTATTCCAATATTGAGTTGTTTACCTTACTTGTTACGTTATATATGCATGTAAACATATCACCATCAGCATATGGAAAGTCAACTTTTTCACGTTTGATAGTTGAACATCTGATTTCCAATGAAAAATAATACTGAAGTCAATTAAGAAACAAGATATATCATGAACATTAATATTTTCAAGTAGTATATCTTATAACTGATGCCTATTAAAATATTGCACAATATCAATTTCAACAATTTCATCGTTTTTAACGATAATCAACGGTAGGTATTCGAGCAATTAAACAAATTATCGTTTTCCAATATAGTCGGTGAGCACACCAGAAGATTGGCTTCAAGTCAAATCATCTCGGAACAATTTGTTCAGGCCAGCCTCCACTCACCTACACAATAAACTGACTGTCAGGTATAACTACTCTCCTGGCTAATACCATGAAACAAGTTGAATTGTATCGGACATTTGCCAGTGGTTTTCACGAAAGAAATTCCTGCATATGGTTCAGTTGTACAACTGCCAGACGGAATCCTCAATTAGTGGGACGGGCACACTTGCACACCAGTTTCAGGCTGATTGACCTCTAGAAGTCCTTCATACCAATAACTCGAAAGTCGATGGTTGTGGATTGGGCGCATTCGGATTTGCTTCTGGTTGCTTCGTCTACGTGCAGATGGTGTGTTGATGGCTCACTTTGCTCATTGTCAGCTTTAGCCTTTTTTGAGGTATGATACACTCGAAGGATGAATGTATTTTTATTTATTGAAACAATGTAATTTCGAGTTGTTAGTGGTAACTATCTTGTACTGACGAGAGGTCAATAAGCCAAAGACCAGTCTGCAAGTATGCCCGTACTAATTAATTAAAATGGAATTCGTCAGTTGTCTAACCGAAAGCGAATGCAGGGATTTCGTTTGTGAGGAATGCTGTACTGTCATATGCCAGATATAATGCAACGATCTTCGTGGCATTAGTCAGGAGAGTAGTTGTTTTCTAGCAGGTGTCAGTCCGTAATGAATCAAACATCTTTGAATGATATACACGTACCAATCAAAGGATAGTTTTTGTATCTTTTTCATTTTACTTCTTTCATAGAAGTTGTAATTTTTATTTTCTGATTCGGAGTAGAATGCCAAAAAATAATTAATCGAACAGTAACCTACTTTCTAGGTGAGGTAAAATTGTCCTGAATGAATTGTTTCCAAATTATTTGAAATGATGATTGTTTAAGCTCAGAGCTGGTATTCTAAATTCAATATGGCGAAACACCCAAGATGGCGGTCTAGCAATGTTTAATGCACTGACTGCCACAGTATAGGTAAAGGGCCTGCTGAAAGTAACTCGGAAAATGAAGTTGAGTCACTCTGAAACTAATATGTCGGACTTCTAAAGAACGTCGGACTGAGTTTTTCTCTAGATTCTCAACCATTTTCATGCTTTTCTATAATATGGGTATCGAATGAAAGGACTTGCTGAAAATAATAATGTGAGTGTAATTCCGTTGCTTCAATCCGTCTGAATCTTTGATGGATTGGCGTTTTCGGAGTCCACGATTATTCGATTATGATAGTAAGGTCTAATTGTTCATAACATCGGTTGGTTGACTTTGACTTGTGTAGTTTGACGAGTAGGACATCAACAGCATTGGTTTTCAACCTGTCTAGGAAAAGGATAACTCCAATATCAAATCTGGAACTCTAATCTTCATGATGTAATAGGTGACGCATTTCGCCAAACATCCAATTCAAGGTAAGGCCGTGCCTGCGTGAGGAAGCTATTGAATAGCGAAACATATGTCGCGGATTTATAAACCCATTGTTAGTGAGAATCTGTGATATTTTTTTGTCGAATATGGATTTCCATCAAGTATTCAATTTTTGAAATATTCGAATTTGGCAGAATATATATATATATATATATATATATATATATATATATATATATATATATATATATATATATATATATTCGTATTAAAGAATTAAGAGATGTGGGAAAGAGGCGAGGTGCCAAGTTGATATCTGAGAAACATATATTTTCTGTTTTTCAACTTCACATCAGGAAGGATACGACCAATGGGTGGTATTATAAGATTTCCCACAGCTGCAATGGCAAATGCACCACTAACCCAACTGCGCACGAACAATCAAGACCGATAGTCCTCGATCGCTAGTGATGAGTCAGAGATACCAAGAAGACTCAGACCTAGACGCCAAATCACTTCGTCTTGAAAATGGTTGAAACGTTGTCGAAGTTGTCGGACCCCATGTAGGTCTGGTTTGAAAAGTATTTGTTCGATTTTCAGCCTTTGGCGACATGCATTGGATTACAGATATGTGGTTTCAAATGGAACCTTCTCCACGGAGGCTCCTGAATAATGAAAATTCCTAGAGCATCTGCTGGGCTTGTTTGCTCGGATAGGTTTCCGCGGGGACATGTGATTACTGGAACTTACGGTTGAACCGCGCCTGGAATCGTTTTTTGGAGCCATTATCAAGCCTTCTACGCGACTTAGACTTCGGCATCAAGTCGACAGAAGAACGGAAGTTCCAGTAATCATTTATATATCAAAGTGACCACTCACAC